>KZ112589.1:0-100091 GCA_002120305.1 Hypoxylon sp. CO27-5 | reverse complement strand
TTTTATTATTAATTTTATAACTTTTATTATTAATTTTATAACTTTTATTATTAATTTTATAACTTTTATTATTAATTTTATAACTTTTATTATTATATTATTATAATTATATATTTTTTATTTTTATAATTTTAATTTTAACTTTTAATATTTTTAACGAAAAATATTAAATTTTATATTTATAAAAGCTTTAATAACTTTAATAACTTTAATATTTTTTAAAAATATTTTTATATTTACTTTTTAATTAATAAATAATTACTTAATTTATTTATTTAATAATATAATTTTTACTTTTAATAATTAAAAGTAAAGTTATTTTTAAATATATTTTTATTTTTATTTAATTAATATATATATATATTTTAAATTTATTAAATAACTTTATAATATATTAATTAATTAATTAAAATTAAACTTTAATAATTATATATAAAAAGTTTATTATTTATTTTATTTTATTTTATTTTATTTTATTTTATTTTATTTTATTTTATTTTATTTTATTTTATTTTATTTTATTTTATTTTATTTTTATTTTTATTTTTATTTTTTACCCCTTGTGTAATATAACACACTTGCCACACCTGCCACGTAGTTTGTATTACATTGCCACTTAGATAAATATTATTCCTTTCCTATTAGAAATATTTAATAAGATTAGCTTATTTTAAATTAACTAATAAAATTATTTTTTTCAAACCTAACTAATAAAATTATCTCATTCTTAATTTAGCAGCTAATAAAAGTGCTTTGTTATAGTTAATAATAGGCCTAGGAATTTTTAAATGCTTTAACACAATTAAAAATTACCTTTAAAGGGCTAATAAAATCCTTAAGTTTTCCTTTTTATAAGGGGGTCACGTGATTTCATTACCTAACCCCCCTTTCCCTTACCCCTAAGTTTTAACTAATTAAGGATTATATATCCTTATGTTTTTATAATTTTAACTTTTATTTTTAACTAATCCCTTGTTTAATATTTAACTAATTAAAAGTTATGCTTTACTATAATTATATAGCTTTTAGCTAATTAAATTTAATTTATTAGCTAATTAAAGGGTAATTTTCTTATTTATTTTAATATAATCCTTAAGATTAAAGGTCATTTCTAAAAGGTTAATAAAATTTTTAAATTTTTAATTTTTTAAAAGAAAATAAGTTAAGTTAAAAGCGATTAATGTATTTTATAATATATTTTAATTATATATTTTTTATTCTAGCTAATTAAATATTTTATAATGGATAATTTATTATTATTTAAAATATTTTTAATTTATTTTAAAGGATAATATAATAATAAGATTATAAATCCTTGGTAAAAATATTAATAATTTAGTTTAAATATTAACCTTATTACCACTTAAAATACTTTATTTTTATATTTTATAATATTACCATCTTTAAATGTATTAAATATTATTATTAAAGCTTATTAATTTTATTATAAAAATAAAGCTTAAAAATGCTTTTTATTATACTTAATTTCTTAATAACTCCTAAAAGACTTAGCTTTAATTATTAATTAAAATCTACCATCTTAGCTATACCTTACCAGCTTTATTAATTATTCTTTAAGCTTTTAATAATAATATCCTCTTATATAACATGGTTTATATTATATATTATATTATCTTTAATAATATATAAATAAATAATAAAGGTTATAATACTTTGAATTATATTAAATCATTTTTATTTACATTATTTAATTTTAAAGTTACATAATATATACTTAAGGATTATATAATTTTAACAAATATTTATTATCTTTATTATCCTAATTATAAGAAAAATTAAATTAAATATTTTCTTTATTTTATTAGATTATTAATATTTATTAATAAGAAAGTTATATCCTATTATACTTTATTTTAACCATTAAAAGTTTCTAAATAAATTACTAAAATTATAAAAAGATTTATATCTTAATATTTTAATAACTAACATTTTCACATTTAATGTTACTATTATGTTTATTATTATAGCAATTGTTTAAATTCCCTTGGCATATGATTTTACTTATATTTCTTATCCTTTTATAAGTTAAATTAGTATCTTTAAATCAAATCATATCCTCCCTTAAATAATAAAAACCTTTATTAAAAGAAATAATATAAAATAATTTATTACCTTATTAAATAAAAATATACCTATATATTTATATAAAAGAAATTATATTTTCTTTTGTAAAGATATTTATATTCTTTAAGATTTAAATATTATTATTTTCATTCCTAAGCTTAACTTTAAAAATAAAGAATATTTATACTTAATTTACCATATATTAAATCCCTTAAGAAAATTTGCTAATTTTAATATAGAAATTTATTTATTATATTATAATATTCCTATTTTACCTATTAAATATTTTTTTAAATTTCTCTTTACTTAATTTAATTAATTTTTATTTACAAATAATATTATTATACTTTTTTCAAATAATAATAACAATATTAAATACTTTATTTTTTTTTAAAATATAACAAAAAACAAAATAATTAAAAAAATACTCCCGGTTTAATTATTTTCTTAATTATTTAATAAAACAATTAATAATTAAATTAAAGATATTATAAATAAAAAATATAACCGCTAAAATTCTAAAATTATTTAAAACACCAAAATTTTAAATATTAAAAATATTATCTCTAATATTAGCAATAATAATAATAATACCTTTAATATTAATAACCTTAATATTAGTAATATTAACATTAGTAAGCTTAATGTTAACAAGGTTAATAACACAAATCTTATCTATTTAATTTATATTAATTAAATAAAATGTTTTAATAATAATATCAAATTTAAAGATTATAATTTTAATTTACACTTCTTTTATAATCCCTTTAATAACTTTTTAAATAATTTAAACCCCCCTTATAAAAAGCCTTAATCTTTATTAATAAATGAGGATAATATTATAAAGCTTTATTATTTACACTTATAATTAGGCTTAAATGAAAATAAGTTAATTTTTATTAAAGATAAATTATCCTTTAAGTAAAGTAATTAATTTAAATATAAATTTAAACCTAAAGTTTTTTATATTACTATTTTAAATAATAAGAAAAATATTAAAAATAATATTCTTTTTCTTAATTAAATATTAAGATAAAAATCTTAATAAGTTTATATCTTTTCTTTCATTATAAATATTTCATTATATAAAATAATTTTAAATTATATATTATATAAATATTTATTTATTAAAAAAGGTAATAAATTATAAATCATTATATTATTCATTACATTAAGTATATTATATTCTTATTTTTATTAAATATCCTTGGATTAATTTATATTATTTAACTTATCTTAACCATATTTTATAATATTTTTAACCTTTTTATTAATCTTTTTAAATATGTTTACATATTAACATATTTTAAATAGAAATATTGTCATCCTTATTATTTTATATAGGTATGGTAAGTTTATTATATTACACTTTTATAGTAACCTTTATTATATTATACATAAAACATTTTATTCTTTTTTTAAATCTCTTTTTATAATTTAAGATTATTATTTTTACCTAAAATATAATAGGATTTTTTCCTTATAACTTTACCTATTTACTATTAACTTTAAAAAAAATCTTTAAAAAGATAATAACTAAGATATTATAAACATTAATAAGCATATTAAGTTTATATCTTACCTTTTTAATAAGTTAGTTTTAAAGTTAATTAATGATTTATTTTATAAAATTAATATACTTTTTATTAGCTATTTTAACTTAATTATTTTTATATACTTAACTATAATATTACTAAGTAAACTTATTAAAAATTAAAAAGATGTAAAATTAATAAGGTTTTTTTTAAAGGATATTTTTAATATGATATTTTAAATTAAAATTAAAATAAAATTAAAGTTTAACAAATTTACCATATTTAAAAAGTAAAGCAATTATATTTAAGTTAAAGGTAAAAATATTTTTATCCAATATATTATAAATATGTCCCTTAAATAAATAGCTAATCTTATTCTTTTAAATGGGAAGTTTGTATTTATCCTTAATTATAAAATTTAAATAACTATATATATAAACTATTAGTGTTTTCTATTTTTATATTATCTTTAATATAAATTATTTATTGTTTAATAATATTTATTAAAGTTATAAGAAGTATATTACAAATCTAATCCACCTCCAAGTTTTTTTTTTATATTATACGAATAGTATAAGGCTATAATAGCCTTATAATTTCGATAATGTTACCTTAAAAGAAAGTGGTATTTATTAGATAGAAAATATATACTAAGATTATAAGTTAACTTTATTCTAAATATAAGTTAATATTAATCTTTATACTTATATTTACTAAGACCATAAATACACTTAAAATAAAAATATAAATGCTATATTTAATTAAAGAGTTACCTTTTTTATAACATTTAATCATTTTCACAGCTATAATAAATATAATATTTAATCTTAAATCTTTAAACTTTTATAAGGTTTAATTAACCCAAATAAAGGTAAAAAAATTCGCTAGTAAACTTATAATAAAAGGTAATATTTAATATAATAATTAATAATAATAACTAAAGGCCTTTAATAATTATATAAATAAAAGGAATAGGAAATTTTTAATTAGGGATTAGTAATAAGTTTATAAATAAATGGATAAAAAGTTTAAATATATTTTATATATTTTAAGTTAAAACTTTATATTATTTATATAAATATATAATTACTTAAATTCCTTTTTTTTATAATATTTTAAAAATATTACTCCTATTAATAAGTATTACTTTTACTAATATATATTATCCTTCTTAATATATATTATCCTTATTAATATATATTATTCCTATTAATATATTATATTCCTACTAGTATATATTATCTTTACTATTATATATTATAATTACCAATAAATATTACTTTTTCTAATATATAATATTTATATTAATAATAGTTATATTTATTAATAAATATTAAAATTATATATATATAAGTAATTATTTCTTTATATAGCTTTAAAAATATTTCCTTTTTTAGCTTAATTATATATATATATTTAATATTTATATAATAATAAATCATTTTTCTTTTATAATAATATTTCATTTTATTTTATTTTTATAATACTTTTAAAGATAAATAATTTATTAATTTTATCCAATTAATTATCCTAATATATTATATTATATTTATTATTATATTTCAACTAAATACTTTTCTAATAAGTACTTCTTAGTTAATTACTTTTAAAAATATTACTAATTAGGTTAATTTTAAGTTAAAAATCCTTAATCTTAATTTTTATTAGTTAATTTTTTTTAAACCTATCCCTTTGTTAACTATATTAAATTCTTTACTTTATAAGCTAATATTTCTTAAACTTACCCCCCCATTAATTATATTAAATACTTTTTTTTATAAACCAATTTTTCTTAAACTTATTCCCTTATTAATTATATTAAGCTTTCCTCTTAACATACCAACTTTTCTTAAACTTATTTCCTTATTAATTACATCTAACTCTTTTCCTAACATATTAACTTTTTTTAAACCTATTCCCTTATTAACTATATCCAACTTTTTTTCTTATAAATTAATTTATTAATAAACTATTAATCCTAAACCTATCCTTAAAATATTTAAAAAATATAAATATTATAAAGTATTAATTAATTTTTTTAATAATCATTTTCTTTAACATAACTCTTTAAAAGTTTTATTAAATAATTTTAACATTAAATATAAGGAAAAGCTTTTTAAATCTTACACCAACTTATTTATTAAATTTATTAACATATATTAAAAGATTTAATATATTTTTAATTTTTAAGAGAAAATTTAAACCTTAAAAGATTTTTTTAGACTAATATTAATTATACTTAATTCAATATATTAAAAATAAATTAAATTTATAATCTTAAAAAAAAAATTTATATTATTTAATAAAAGGATTATAAACTTCATTTTATAAAATTTTATTATTACACTTATCTATTAATAAAAATCTATTATATTAATTTAATTATCTTAAATATTTTCCTTATAATAATAAACTTATAAAGATTTATAATAAATATATATTATATCTTAAAACTAAACAACTTCCTAAAAATTATAAATTAAATATACTTTTAATATTATATATTTATTTATATCTTTTTAAATTAAAAGATTTATATCTTTTAGAAGAAAGATTTATCTTACTAAGATATACATTTAATTTTATTACAAAAATTACATTAAACTTATTATCTAATTAACCTAATAGTTAAGATTATTACAAAGTAATAAATTATATTATTATTATTATAAATAATTTATTTTCCATTATAAAGATTTTACCTTAAAAAATAAAAAATATTATTAATAATCTTTATATTATATAATATAACTTTAATAAGCCTAAAATAAATATTTTAAAGCCTTTCTTAAGGTTATACAAATCTATTATAATAAAAATTCTTTTTTAATTAAAAAAGAATAATTATTTATATTATAATATCCCCTTTAACAATAAGTTTTAAAAGGAATAGGTTAATAAAAATAAAATTATACCATTAAATTTAATATAAAGTTTAACTTATATTTGAAATATAAATATAAAATTTAATAAAAAATTTTCTTATATCCCACATTAATATAATTAAGATTTAACATATAATAATGGTATATCTTCTAATAAAAATATAAAATCTAATACTAAAATTAAAGATAATATATTATTTAATCTTAGGATTAATTCTAATTTAAATTTAATATTAAAATCTAATTTAAAATTAAATTTAAAGGAAATTTCTAAATAAAAGTTAATTAAAACATATAATAAAATATAAGGGATAACTTTAAAATATAAAGATAAATTAGTAAATACTTTTACTTTTTCTAATAGTAATAATATTAACTTTAATATTATTAATAAAATGGTAATTATATTAACTTTATTAATACTTCTTTTTATTATAAATAATAAGTTAAATAATATTTAAATAATAAATTTTATTTAATAATCTTTTAAATAAAAATTACATAAAGGAAAAGATAATAAGGATAATAAAAACGATAAAAATATTATAAAATAATAAACTTTAAATAAATAAATATTTATTTATATTAAATTAAGTTAATAGTTTTTAAATATTTAAAACTTAAAATATTTCCTATTTATATTTATTATAATTTTATCTTATAAATAAGGTAATTTAATATTAATTATTAAAAAAGAAAAGTTAATTTTAAGTTAAAATGATAAAAAGAACTTTTCTTATAAAAAGTATAATATTATATCATTTTCATTTAAATATATTTATAAGCTAATAACATTTTTAAGTAAACTTTTATTAAACTATACTAACATAAAGCTATAATTATTACACATTTAATTTTTTTATTTTTAATATTTAATCATATTATTAAAGATAATAGCATTAAGATTAATCATATATTATTAAAAAGTTTAAAGTTTACTAAGATTTAATATATTTTTAAATCCATTATTATATTAAAACTTTTTGCTATAAGAGATGAGTTAAAAAAACACTAACCAATTAATAATCCTTATATAAAAAGACTTATAAAGGAAATATTTATATATAATTAATAATAACTTTTATTAAATAAAGAAAAGCACAACTAATATAACCAACTTTAAAATTTAATTATAAAAAATAAGCCTCTTATTATTTAATTTATAATAAACTTTAATGATTTAACTAATTTAATATATATTAAAATAAGTTAAAGATTTTATAATAATTAATATATTTAACATATTAAAAAAACACTAAAGAAACATTTACTTAAAAATCATTAACTTATTATTAAAAAAACAAATTAAAATTTTATTATAATTATTTAATAATTTTATAACCATATAATAATATTTTTTAATAAGATTATTTAAATAGCAAATAAGGATAAGGCTTTTAATCTTATTAACATATATTATAAATTTATTAAAACTAATAATTATAATTTCTTTTATTTATATAACTTCCTTTAATACTTTAATAATATTAATTTAGAAAATTACATAGATAAAATATTTTATAATTTACATTCTTACTTAAATATTAATAAATTTTTAAGATAAATTAATAAACATTTCTAAAAAAGTTATAATAAAAAAGTATTAAGGCATAAGGCTTATAATAGAAATTATTTTTCTCCTCTTAAAGAGCTAAAAATTAACCTAACTAAGTTAAAAGATAAATAGGAAGATAAAACATAATTTATTATTATAATTGCCCAAACTTATTAATATACTTGGACTTATTATAAATATAAGAAAAGCAAACAAGGAAAAAAATAATAAGCTAAGATTAAAAGAAAATACTACTTTAATTAGCCATAAAATTTAATTTTAAAAATATTTTTAAATAATAAAGATATTCTTAAAATTAAACACACATTTAAAAATTACATATGTTAAAACAAGGTTATAACTACCACATTAAAACATAATTATAATTTTACTCTAATCTTTACTTAAAGCTAAACAATTTTTTTAATTTATTATACCATTAATTATACTATAAAGGACAAATAGCCTTTTTATTAACATATAGCTTTTACTTAATTTATATTAAAAGTTAAATATAAAGTGCCTTTTTTTATTAATCTTAATAATCCTAAAAAAATTACTTAAAGTTTAATATTAAGAATAGTAAATTAAATCTTTTTTAATTAAAAGCTATTATTATTAAATATTTATAATTATATTTTTAATTATCCTATATATTATTTATTAAATAGTTATTAAAGTTATATAAATATAGATATTATATTTTAATAAGCTTATTAAAAATAGCCATATATTTAAAAGTTAGTTATTAAAGCCTTTAATAATAAAAAATAACCTAATTATAAGGTAATAACATTTTTATTTCCTATAGGTATATAACTAACCATTTATAATACTTACATTACTTACAATCTTATATTTTAATATATATATTTATATAATTACGCCTTAATTATTAAAATTAAATTAAAATTTAAAAAATAAATAAATAAATTTATAAAATTTAAAGGTAATTTGAAAAAGTTTAAATTTTATTAATAGATTTTATTAAAAAAGGATATATATACCCCTATATTAATTAAAATTTATTTATAAATCTTTAAAAATAAAACTACATATTATTAAATATTTATCATTTATTTTGCCTTATTTATCCCTTAAGATAACTTTATTTTATTAAAATTTAACTTTTATTTGGAAATTTAAGAATACTTATTTTAAAATATTCCTTATTAAATTATATTTTATAATAATAATTTTAACCTATTAATAAAAAGTAGAAAAGATATAATTAAAAATAAGAAAATTTAAAAAGCTTAATTTAAAAATAATAAAATAAATTATAATATAAAGCTTAAATATAAAAAAAATAAAGATTAAGCTTTAAATAATAAAAAAGATATTAATTTTAAAATATAAAAACTTAAAGAAATTAAGGCCTTTTTTTTAAGCCTTAATAACTCCTTTAATATTTTTTTTTAATATGGAAATAATTTATTTAAAGATATTATAAAAGACTTAATTAAATTTACCAAAATTAACATAATTATAAAGCTTCCTTTTTTACTTTTAACCTTAAAGCTTAATATTTTCAAAGATTTAATTTAAAGTTTAAAAGGTGGTATTACATTATCTTTACATAGTAATTAACACATTAAGAATGTGATTATAAAAACGGTAAAAAAGTGAAAAATAAAGTTAAATAATATAAACAATAGTAAGCTTTAAGAAATAATAGGTAAAATAAATAAGCTTTAACAAAGCTATAAGGATTATTTAAATCTTATTTCATTATAACATATAAATAAAAATCTTATAAAGATAAATTATAATTTAAGTATTTATAATATGCCTTTTAATAATTAAGAGAATATAGTTAATAGAATAATAACCTTAAATATTAAATATAATATTAGGTAAACCTAAGTAAATATTATATTAATCATATTTAAAAAAAAGCATTTAAATAAAAAACAATTTATTTTATTAAATATTATTTTATAACATTTTAATAAAGTTAATAAGTGTAAGTTTAATAAAATAAGTTATCCATTAATAAATAAAGATAATTATTATTAACTATTTTATTATTTAAATGACAAAGGTGGAATAAGGAAAAGCATTATAATTAAAACCTTAATTAAAACATTAGATCATAAAAATGTAAAAAGGAAAATTATAATAACAACTATATTTAAATATATTAGTATATATTTTAATAATACCATAATTTATTTAATAATAAGGATGTTTACTATTAGTAAGTCTTAAAAAATATAGTTAAAAAAAGTTGCCATTTTAAAAAATATTAATATATTAATTATTAATAAATATAACATAATACCTAGCTTTAATTTGTTAAAAATATATAAGTAGTTATAATAAGTTTATAATTGTTTAAATGAAAATTTTAATAATATTTTTATTATTATTTTATATAATAACTTTTACTAATTTAAACTTATAATAAATTTATCTTTATTATACCCTAGTAAACCTATAAGTAAAAAAAAAGTAATAACATTTAAATAATTATTTAAATATTACCTAAAAAATAACACTTATTATTTTAACTATTAGTTATAATTAAAGTTCACATTTATTATCCTTTTTAATTAATAAATAAAGATTATAAATATTATTTTTAATCCTTTATTAAAATATTTAAGGGGTAATATTTAAACTAAATAAGATAAATATATTTTAAATTTTAAAGTAATAAAAAAGGAATAAATCTTATTAAACTATAACTTTAAGGTTATTATTCTTATAAATAAAGTTTATTATACTATAAATCTTTAAGCTATTATTACTTTTATAAAAGCATAATAATAAAAAGTTTACATTTTCTTATCCAAATATTATTTAAAACCTTTAAATAAAACCATTATACTTAAAGTTACATTTTAAATAATAAATAATTTTTTATTAAAAATACTAACTTATTTAGCATTTATAAAGGAAATACTTATAAATATAATAGAAAATATTTATTAAGATTTAAAAATTATTAACAATATTTAATATATTATTAAAGGATTTATTTTAAATATTTATAATATTATATTTATAATTAATTTAATAATCCTAATTTACACTAAACTACTTAAAATAATATTATTATCATTTAATAATATTTAAAAATTATATTTTAATAATTTATATATTAAACTTTTTCTTATTATATTAAAGAAAATAATAGCTATTAAAAATTTTAATAATATTTCTTTTAAATTATTTAATAAAATTAGCTTTATATTAACTTTTGTTTTTATAATTATAAATTATAAGTTTTAAAATTAAACATATTTAATTAATTTTATTAATTTTATCTTTTAATTTATAAATAAAAAAAGTATAAATTTTATAACTATATATATATAACTATTTTATATTATAAATTTAAAAAGGCTTTTTCTATTATTATTTATTAATATAAACCATTTTATATCCTTATAATTACCTAATATAATAAAACCTAATATATAAAAATTAAAATAACTTATAAAAAAAAATTTTAAAAACTATTATAATATATAAAAATAACTATATATTATTAATAAAATACATTAAAATATATAATATAATAAATCTTATTTTAAATATATAATTTATATTTTAATATATTTTATTATATAATTTATAATTATTTTTAAAATAATAATATAAATAATATTATTATATTATAACTAATTAAATAACTTTATTATAAATAATATAATAATATAATAAATACCTTTTCTTTTTAATTATAATCTTAACTAATTAAGGATTATATACCTTTATATCTTTATAATTTTAATTTTCACTCTTAACCAATCCCTTACTTAACATTTAGCCAATTAGAAGTTATGCTTTACTATAACTACGTAGCTCTTAGCCAATCAAACCTTAAATCCGTCAACCAATTAGAAGGCCTCCTAGGGCATCCTTATTCACCCTGACACAATCCTTAAGAAAACTTAAGGCATAACCCTCCTAAACTCGGGCATATGGTTTGTTCTCTTTACCTTTATAACACTTATGACCCGGCCTGTAGTTTTAAAGAGTGCCTGGAGGTATTCGGAGGAGCGTAATAAGGATTCGGAAGTACCCTCATGTAGGTACCAATCGGCAGATGGAGGGTCGGAGGGTCCGGTTGGCTGCCCCGCGCCCGTCCATTTGAGGGAATTGTGGCTATGGTGGCGCCTCCATGTTCTGCATTCCCATTCGCAATCTCACCTCCATCACTTCTTTCCTTTCTTGGCTATCCGATGTTGGTAATTTGGCGTATCTCCATCCTTGGTTCGTTTGAACTCCCCGAATTACACCTAGGGCTGGCTCAGATCACAAGCCATCAATGAGAGGATCGTTCGATGAGAGGAGTGCCCATGAGCATTCCATCATCGGCCATGTCAACAGCTCATCAGACGCCACCTTCGACGACTGGATCACAGTCACCTACGCAGCGACGAGACCAAGGTGATACCGCTACACGGCCGCGTCCCCTAAATCCCAATCGTCGTCGGGATAAACCACAACTTTCTTGCAATCTCTGTCGACGTCGTAAGTTGCGATGCGATCGCCAACAGCCGTCGTGCTCGAGCTGCCTCCTACGGGGCCAGACCTGCACGTATGCTGAGAACCAAGGTTTCGCGATAGGGCCCGAGACGACGGCGGTGCCTAGTCTCCACAATCGCATCGTGTATTTGGAGCGTTTAGTCAAGTCCCTAATGCCGGACCCTCAAGCGGCTGGTAATCAAACTAGCGCCGGTCTGCCGCCGCCTCCTAACTCGGGCCGTGTTCATGATCCTATTGACACCTCCCCCGCCGACACCCTGATGGAAGAGCGTTCCGAGGCCGGAAGTATGCGCCTCAGTACATCAGAAGTCCGCTATGTTGGCGGTGACCACTGGGCGGCGATTCTAGACAGTATTGCTGATTTGAAAGACCACTTTGACCAGGAGGAGAATCTTAGATTGACCAACACACCAGATCAGACCCAGGATGATAGTGGAAATGACTCTGTAGGAAGGCCACGGTCACCGCATGCTTTACTTCTCTATGGTTGTAGGCGCACAAATTCACGTGCCGAAATCCTCGCTGCATTACCTCCCAAAAGCGCGGTAGATCGCTATATCTCACGCTTTTTCAACTGTCTGGATCTGGTAGCTTCTTGTAGGTGCACCCTTTGTAATTGCTTTGCGCATCATTGTGGCTGATTCACCTCGCACCAGCTGCTGTTCATGGTCCTACATTTGTTCGTGAGGCAAGTATGCTTGTCGATATTTCGATCCACCGTATTGGGACATTAACATATTCTCATAGTATGAAGCGTTTTGGGCCAACCCCGCCGCCGTATCTAGTATTATTTGGGTTGGCCTTCTCTTCAGCATGATATGCCTCGCTTTGCTGTCCTCGGACTCAGCCGACATGTCTCATGGGGGCGAAGCACAGCAACTACAAATCGATCTGTACCGCGAGAAGATTGTGCAATGTCTTCTTATAGGCGAATATACTAAATCAGCACCGTATGGCTTAGAGACGCTGATTAACTACGTGTACATTGAGTTCATGATGGGCATTGACGCTGGTAAAGACATCTGGTTCCTGCTGGCTCTAGAAGTCAACCTTGCAATGCGCATGGGCTATCATCGAGACCCGAGCCATTTCCCTGGAATCTCGCCACTCCAGGCTGAGATGCGTCGGAGATTGTGGGCTACTGTTCTGCTAGGTGATACTTTAATATCGAGCCAGATGGGAATGCCATGTATGATCTCGTCAGCCCAGTATGATACTGCTGAGCCACTCAATCTGAACGACGACGACATGGACGAAAACATGACCGAGCTACCTTCTTCGCGCCCAGAGACAGAGCATACCACGACTCTCGGAATTATAGCAAGGAGAAGAATATTAGTAGCACTAAACCATGTCTCTGGGGTTACATCATCTATCAAAGCAGCTAGCTATGCTGAAGTGATGCAAGTGGACAGCATTCTTCGACAGGCAATAGCTAGCATTCCCCCGCCGTTGAAGATGAAGTCGATAGCAGTTAGTGTTACTGACTCCCCTCATATCATTATGGCTCGCCTCTTTCTCAGCCACCTTTACCTTAAAGGAGAGATTATGCTCCATCGGCGATTCCTGTACATGGAGTCGACCTTGCAGGATGAAGATACTTTCGCGTATTCGAGGAATGCTTGCCTGGATGCTTCGCTTCGCTCGCTGGAAATTCAAGATTTACTCGACAAGGAATTATACTCCGGAGGTCTCCTCCATACCATGCGTTTCCGTGTAGGCTCACTCATGAACCATCACTTCTTAACAGCCACTATGATATTGTGCTCCTTGCTGTATCGCCGACAAACGTTAGGCCGACAAGAGGAAATCCTAGCAGCCTTACGGACTACAAGAATGATCTGGATGCGCAAGAGTGACACATCCCGAGAGGCGAAGAAGGCGGCGGAAACTATTAGTATCGTGCTAGCAAGGGCCGCCGGTGGTGTTTCGCATGGTGCTAATCCAAAAGAAGACGATGCCAGCACTAGTAGCAAAGACGCACATTCTTCGACCATCTTCAACGATAATGAGATGGGGCTTGACATCCAGGGGATGTTTAGGGATATTGGACTTTATTCACGTGAGCTAAAAATATGTGAATTTTGGCATTAATAAAAGCTGATAACATTACAGCAGATGCATTCGTAACGCCGGGTGTTCTTGGAACATTCACTCCGCCCGGTCATCCAGGGCAGACTTTCAACTTCGACTTCAACAACACAGATATGGGTGGTACAGCGGAGAATTTGTTGATGATGTCAAGTAATAATTGGCAGTAAACCTTTTCTTTACGTACCTTGGTAGGCGTTTATTGTGAAGTTGTTGGCATTGAGAATAAACATTGGAACGGCGTATAGGAGGTGCCTACCCTTATGATGAGTACGATGCATTGGAAATCTACAGACATTAGATTAAGATTGAACTTAAGCCAATATTGAGAAAAAGGATTGGATGCTAATGGTACCCTATTGGTATACTGCACGTAGCCTTTGACTACTTGTTGCTTGCTTCTGTACTAAAAGTTCCCGGTCGAGCTTCTCCAGGTAACCAACTCCCATTCTGACTCCTCAATCATACATTCTGCTAACGTTCACATACAACACAAGAATCGATTAAATCTAAACATCATGTTCTTTTCAAGGTAAACCTCCCGCTTTTGTACTGTGTAGCTACTGTCAACCCTGGGAAAACTACAGTAGTAGTACGATGGCATAGGCTACGGCTCAGAATTTCTCCTACTCTAACGCAACTCTTCTCTCAGATCGGGCTGTTTCGACAGGTAATTCTCGAAGAACGGCGTGGTGTCGATCGCAACTATTCTACCTCCTTCGATAATTGAACCGTTGACAGGGTTCAACAGTGCCCCTGTAGTGACCACATATACCGTATTGATATCACCCTTGACCTTACCAAAAGCCGGTGACACGGGTCCAGCCAAGATCATCTCATCTGGCGTGCCGGCAACATAGGTGGGAGTGCCGTCCGGAGGAATAGCAATCAGCCGATTGTCCGCGTTAAGCGCTGCAAATATGGTGGAATAGTCCCGAGAGGCAAATTCGAAATTGTCCATGAACACAGACCGAACCCACTTGACCTCTTCGGGTTTTGCATCAGGTAGCGGAAAGCCGTCGTCTGAAATGGCAATTCGCCAGATGGTTGCTGTGTAACTGAGCGTCCAGTACAGGTAGCCGTTGTTGATCTTGACCCCACTGATGCCGAACTCGGTGATGAACCAAGGGAGCCAATGCATGTGGTCTTCCTTGGCGGCAAGCTCGTACGTGTGCTTGAGGGTGTCGACTCTCCAGACTACACCTTTATGAGTATCTCCCACTAGTAGAGTAGTCGGCTCCTTCGGTATCTGAGCAAAGCTTCCGCAAAGACCAGCTTCGGACATGTGTACGATTTCCTGGACTGTGAAGCCCTCGGTATAGGAACCATTGCCTGGACGCAGGTCGAGCTCCCATATGCCTATATCACCATCGATGCCAACGCCCAACGATGTTTGATTGGCACCTATGATGGAAAAAACATCTGGCTGCGTCTCAGCTATGGCAGTGGTAGCATTGACCTGATTAAATGTGTATATGTGGGTGGCTTTAGGATCATCGGTTAAAACATCCGTCAAGGCCCATATGGATGCAGCTGGCCAGACGGTCGTGATCAGGATATCACCATTATCTCGGATATAGAGACTTTCGACATACCACCCAACGGGCCATTGGTAGATGTATCTCATGGGAAGAGGGTTGTATGGATAGCTCTGAGCTACAACCGGCACCATCATGGGCGCAAAGAAAGCGAGTAGGCTTACAAGCCCACTAGTCCAAAGAAACCTCATTCTGCAGGTCGTGAACAAGATCAAATAATGGTAGAAACTCCTTTAGTCTGATTATCGACTTTAAAAGCATGTATCGTCAATGATAAGGAGCGAACTAGAAATGTTAGCACTTGTAAGGGGCAAGGGGCTAAACAGCTTCCTTTGCCACATTGATATCCTAAATTCTCAACATGAGCCGAGACAGTTTCGGGCGTATTAGCGCCCTGATAAATGTTCGGAGTAGGATAGGGTCCCACTAGTTGTATGCCGAGTATGCCGGTGCTGAATTAGGCAATTAGGGCTCCGAACCGTAAACCCATTAGGATGACCGGATCCTCCGTCGTAAGCTCCGAACACAGGGGTCAGATCGCATCCATATTAGTCAAGACAGCCACAATGAGTACCAAGCTATGGCATGACTAAAGAATTACTTTATGTCTTAAGCTCATGCGGCGGTTATCTGCAACGCACTCACTGGTCTGCGCTTGGATACTCATACATGCTCATATCTTAGAATATTGTAACATACCCAAGGCCGTGTCTACTTCATACTTGATCCTTTCGTTCCTTGGGGCCACCATAATCTTACCAACAATTATCGGGCATCGTAAAACATCACTCCTCTCGCTGCTTGGACCTAGGTTCTGCTGCTAATCTCTAGACCGTGGGTTTGTGGAACAGGAACCATGAAAGAGGCACTAATTTCCATTCTCGACTTTCTATTAGGAGACTATCTCTCTTCCTCTTCGTCCGTACCGAGCCAAGGCTTAATATTACAAACTCCACAGAAGTCTATCCCCGTATCTCCTCCGTCTTCGTCTTTGTTATGTCAGAATACACCAACTTCTCGAGGCTGCTGGGGTGAATACAGCATTGATACGGATTATTACACAACTTTTCCTGATACTGGCCATACTGTAGAGGTATGGCTCTCTGCGGAAGAAACCACCTGCAGCCCAGATGGATACGAACGCCCTTGCATGACTTTTAACGGCACTGTCCCAGGCCCGCTCATTACCGCTGACTGGGGAGACGATCTCGTCATTCATGTGACCAATAACATGAAGACCAACGGCACCTCTGTGCATTGGCACGGCATCCGAATGTTCAACAACACCCAGAATGATGGAGTTCCCGGCATCTCACAATGTCCCATTGCTCCTGGAGAAACCTACACGTATAGATTCAAAGCTACGCAATACGGTACGAGCTGGTACCATAGTCACTTTTCTCTACAGTATGCCGAGGGTCTATGGGGTCCTATGATTTTTAGAGGGCCAGCTACAGCAAATTACGACGATGACCTCGGCACACTTGTCCTTCAGGATTGGTCACACACGCCTATCTTTAGAGCGTGGGCCAATAAGCAGAAATGGGGTATCACTTACGAGCTTGACAGTAAGTCTCGAAAGCACCGCGCAGTGCGAGATCTAGCCCGCTTCGATATTTACTAACTCTTTAAACTCCAGACCTCTTAATTAACGGCACCAACACATTTGACTGCTCCGAAGTTTCAGACCCGAGTTGCGTCGGCGGCGGCAAGAAGTTTGAGACCGTCTTTCAAGCTGGCAAGAAATATCTGATTAGAGTATTTAATGTCGCTATCGATAGCTATTTCCACTTCAGCATCGATGGGCACAACCTCACGGTGATTGCTACTGACTTCGTACCCATCGAACCATATGAAACCGATAGCGTCATGATAAGTTCAGGTCAGCGATATGACGTTATTGTTGAAGCGAATGCCGAGCCGGGAGACTACTGGTTGCGCGCTGGTTGGGTCCCCGCCCATACTTGCCAAGGCGTTGCCAATAGCCATCCTGACGATGGAACTGGTATCATTCGATATGAGCGCAAGTTGATGAGCACTGAGAATCCAACCACCAATGACCTCGTTGATCCCCCAAGGGCTTGTCTCGATGAGCCGAAAGAGAGCTTAGTCCCGTACCTCAAAAAAGATGTTGGCACTGTCGTCGGCACCACGGTCGAGGATGTCAACGTACGGTTTATTCATACGGGAATGTTCAAATGGACTATCAACAGCAGCAGCCTGGAAATTGACTGGGCTGAGCCGACACTGAAGCGGGCTTTGCATGATTCGACCACTTCTTTTCCTGCCGAGTACAACATCTTGCCTCTGAATGTAAGAATCATCGATACTCCAACTTTGTTCTCATGCCAGCCTTGATGGTCGCTAATAATGATGGCTTCTGCAGAAAACGGAGGAATCTGATGATCAGTGGGCTATTCTTGTAATCGAAAATGCCGCCGTTGTTCTATACGGAGGGTACGTGATTCTATCCCTCTACCCCGCCCCCTTTTCTCTCTCTCCCCTCCCCCCTTTTTTACTTTTGTGGGTCTCACGAACAACTAACCAAGCCTACACTATACATATAGGATGTCGCATCCCATTCATTTCCACGGCCACGATTTCTATATCCTAGCACAAGAGAGGAATCAATGGGATGGAAAAACTGACTCCTTTCAATTCAAAAATCCGTTGCGGCGCGACACCGCTATGCTTCCCGCTCACGGTTATCTCGCTATCGCGATTCAGCTAGACAATCCCGGCGCGTGGCTCGTCCATTGCCACATTGCATGGCATGCATCTATGGGCTTGGCGTTGGAGATCCTCGAGAGTGCCGAGTCTATTGCTGTTAGCAATGCTGAGAGGAAGGTCTTTGACGACACTTGTTTGTCATGGTCTGACTGGTGGAATGCGCCTGCACCTTGGCCGAAGGAAGATTCTGGTGTGTGAAACCTCGCATGATAGAACTGTGCGATTTCTACCTAGAGGTACGCATCTACATGTTTAGCATTTTGCGATGTATAAATACTCCATTTCTGTGGCGTATTAGGGTAACAAGCGACGGCAAGATTTGAAGTCTCTCAGCTGAAAAGGAAAACCGGCGTTAGATAGGTACCTATAGTATCGTCTGTTAAACGCTGGCTTGTTCTAATTGACCGTAATTCACTAGTTACCATCTTTCCATGAGTGGTGACGATGGGAGTAATGAGGGAAATTCACCGCAGCTTTGGTCTCCTCGCGTGGAGATGAAGCAAGCTTTGGTGTTTCTCAGCAGGTAGCCACCGTTACAGGGGACCAGCATAAATAGGAGCTGCGCACAGACGTCAGTTAGGGACCGAACAAGTTCGCCGGGTATCACGCAATAGACACTTCAAATTTAATCTATATTGTCTAATTCAGATTCATCCTTCTCGACCGAGTCAATGTCATGCATATCTTCGTTCCCAATCTTTGAAAAACCGGGGCGAATAGCTGGTAAGCCGAGTCCTAAGGCAACAGAAATAGCCGCAGCTAGAAGCAACACGGCCGATATCATAAACACGGCCTGTCTGTGCTCCTCTACATAAAACTTTATAAGCTCAAGATATATCATAATCCAGTTGGGTTGACTCACCTCGATTACCACTAGTAGTGTATAGTGCAACGACGACAAAGATGAATAGGGGAATATTCATCAAACCATAGGTCAAAGCTCTACTAGAATCGTCGACAACCATGCCTCGATTGTACGCCATTGCCGGAACATATACTCCATTGCAAAACTCGAGGAGTAGAAATGCCGAGTACAACTGCTGTTCTGCTTCGAAGAGTGCAGCAATCAGGAAACTCGATGCACCTAAAAAGAGTGCAGAACCTAGAAGCAGTGTCGGCAATACGGCACCAATTGTCGTGGACCGTTCTATTGTGGCGGAATTTGTATTTCGTATGAAGAAGCTAAATATCATTGCGCCTAAGACCATTGCGGCCATGAAAGAGGCGAAGATTACTCCATATGGGGTGTTGTCATCATGGTCAGAATGTTCCGTACCGTGTGCACCTTGCAAAGTTCCTGGCCAGAAGAATGTGAATATAAACATAACTCCTTCGAAACAGCAAGAGGCGAAGCTGAGCACCCAGATCCTAGGGTCCCTTAACGTCGAGATTGCTTGTTTGTCGGGCATCTCATCAGTCGTATCACAGTCCAGGCCATCTTGACCACCACACGATTCGTAAATTCCGCTAACTCCGTTATTCTCATTCCACGTATAGAGTATGAGTAGGGCAGCAACGGCGTCCAAGCACTAATGCCAGGTCAGTAAAGGGATCTGAGAGGTAAATAGAGGCACTAATCTTACTACTCCGACTATGAATGGGTTAGATTTGGATCCCGAAGTTAGGACAATGCAGTAGCCCACAGCACCAGCCAAGATTGCTGTCATACAGTTGTACTTGGTCATGATGCTGAACATAGAACTCAGGGGGAATGAACTCTGATCCAACGCGCGTGCGTTATACTCTGTAATCATCCAGCTTTCAAAACTTGTCCAGAGCAGATTCAGGCCTATCCCGCTTAGGACCCTTCCCATTATTAAAATCCACATCGCATCGAACTTGACAGAGGAAGATGCGAGTGAATGGATGCCACAGAACACTAAACATGCTGTCTTTCTGCCAAATCTATCGGCCATGTATCCCGTAAGAAAAGCCGAGAATGCCGCAGAAACATATGTTGCGATATAAAGACTCGCAACCTCCCGTTCCTCAAGGCCCTTTTCCTCTCGGAAGAGCGAATAGACATATGGACCCTAGGCAAAGATGTGAGTTCGTATGCTAGGGGCAACTCTCGTCTCGCTTCTCCTCACTGGCTTACCTGAAGCCACTCAGATGCCATAACCACTAAATAGACGCGCAGAAAAGTTTTACAAAACTGCTTGGCTTCCATATCGCGAGCAGTCGTCTCCTTCTCTGGCTTCACCCCTAACAAGGGCCGCAAAATAATCTGGTGTCCAGCAGCAAGCATCACTACAGGCATAAGGATGAAAATTCCAATCCAGTAAATGCTCAGTGCCATATTGAACGCCTTTAGCAAAGCCTATTAGAGCCTTGTAGGGGCTTCGTTCATAGAGCCGGAAACCGGGAAAAGTCACCATTTTGTTCGGAGCTTATTGACTCTTACGTTCCAGTTAGACACATATCATCGAAAGCCAGATCCAGCCAAGGGCCGAGATTCATGCCACCCAATGTCTTACTTGAAGCCATGTATGCCACATTCTTCATATATCTCCCCTTAACAGTTGCTTTACCTGATAGACCTCATCTTGATATTCGCCTCTCTCGCCTTTTAACCCTCCAGGGTTAGATGGCATTCATATGGACTGGGATATCTCAAGGTCGATGTAACCTCATCATGGGCCATTGGACACATCTCCACACGTGGATCTATGGAGGATCGAGTAGGGTCACCCAATAGAACAGATAGAATAGATCAAGCTGTCAGCATTTGTTCGGACTAGTGCTATACACAACACTGGTTTAGCCTGGTTGATCCAGTCCACTCACTACCTAAAGCGCGAAGTGCGGTGGTGTGAAGATGCATACACCGAAGGGATATGGGTCTCGTGAATAGATCCCTGGGGGCGGAGAAGGTTTCCAGATATGAGACATGTTCTACGCTGCCCTCTTTCCATTTGAGCTGCAGTGATTGAATGTCTAGATATCATTCCAAGTCAAAATGGCCGATTTAGAAACTATGGGGCCGGAGTTAACAATTGAGTCCACGAAACTAGCTCACTTTAATCCTCCAGGTCTTCAGGTGCGGGATCGTCATACTGAAAGAAACCATAGGATGATGGATGGCAGCTGATTTAGCATAGGTCGACGATGGCAAAGACACCAAAATTGACATTGAGAAGTGCGTTTACTTATGTAACTTTATATATCCCAGTTATTTATTGTAGCTCTGAGGTAGCCCATTCGTATCCGACCCTATTGAAAGGGATCATTCAATCAAGGAAGTTGACCGTCCGTCACATGGGGAGGGAAGTAAGTTGGCTTTCAATCGTTACACTATGACTGAGATAATTGCTAATTCAAACGAGAGTATTACCTCCCTAGCGATCAGGTACGTGCGCCTCATAGCCACGCGACAAAGTTATACATGGCAGCTAATAGACCAAGGCCGAGTTGGCACGATTAGATCGTCAGCATGTCTTATGGACTAGAGCCTTTGATGGTGACCTCCTAAAAGCACCAGTCAACGATCCCAAACATGTCCTCGACGTTGGGACAGGAACAGGTGAGATCTTCCTCAAAATATTCCCAGAGCTACACACTAAACAGGATCCTAGGTATATGGGCGGCTGAATTCGGTAAACCGGTCAACCAAGCAAGATGCTGGGCATACCAAGTTTAACAAACTCGCAGCGAAGTTACACCCCGACGCCGAAGTTCTAGGGATCGACCTCAGCAAGCCCACGTCTCCAAAGTACGCAAAGCCCTCCCTTGGCCCCTTCATGTGGGCACGGCTAACGGCATCCCTAGTGCTCCGCCTAACTGCAAGTTTGAGCAGAAAGACTTCACAGACCCGTGGAACTACCCTCAGAAATTTGATCTCATACACTGCCGCCTGATCTTCACTGCGCCACATGATCCGCGGAAACTGCTGCGTCAAGCGCATGACTCGCTCGCGCCAGGTGGCTACCTCGAGCACCAAGAAATGTACGGTTTTCCGCTAGACATAGATGGGAGTCTGAGCGGGACATTCCTAGAACAGTTCTTCTTCGATGGCGTGGTAGCCGTGACGCGCCTCGGGAACAACAACATGCTCGGACTGCCCCGCTATAAACAGTGGATGGCGGAAGCCGGGTTTGAGGACGTCGTCGAGGAACACCGTGCCCTGCCTATAAATAGCTGGCCAAAGGGTAAGTATAAGGCGGTTGGAGAGATAATGCTGGGAAACCTTGAAGCAGGCGTGGGTGGCGTGTACACGGGCATATTAACCAAGGGGCTTGGCTGGTCCCCTGAGAAGACGGCCGAGGCGATAGAAAAGGCATTGGAGCAAGTGCATGATACGAGTATACATGCTTATTTTCCCATGTGAGTTATGAAGAATGAATTCGCTCGTATAAGAATGCTAACTTCGTAGCTTCGTCGTTTACGGTCGAAAACCGTTGAGTGCGACATGATACAATGATGCTAGCATTCAGAGCTCCTTTAGATGCCGAATAGAGACATCTCACTTTAGAACTACAATTTGACGAGGCAAACTGAGATAACCAAGGCTTCACTTACCTCGGTTCAATCCTCGCTCTTGAATCCGATTCCCAAGTATTTCAGCCTAGACCAACATTTCGTTCATAAGAGAAATATAGAGTGTAACCTTCAATAAGGGTGGTATTAATTTGCAAAAGGATCATGCGCCAAACTCCATAGGTACCTCCTAACCTATGTCACCCATCTAAGGCCCCTTTTTTGACGCAAGAAAGCTAATTTCCATCGGCGATTTCTTCTCTTTCATCTTCCCATTCATCTTCATCCATCTGTTCGCCAAGAGCCTCTTCAGCATCTCCCGCCAATCCTTCACTGTCCATTTCGTCCTCCTCCATCATCTCATCAAATAGATCGCTATTATTACCATTCATCTCAATATCATCATCGTCATCATCCTCCTTGTTATCCTTAGCACCATTCGTTGCCTTTTCCTTCTTCTTTTTCTCAACGTTGGCTTTTTGTTGCTTTTTTCTTGCCTCCTTCTCCTGTCTTCGCTGTTCCCATCGCTTTTCAAGCTCTTGTATTTCCTGCCTTGATTTGTGAATGTGCTCGTGCCACATAGTCTTTCCAGAACAAAGTCCCTCTTCGACTTTAGTCATACGCAGTTTCATGCGAGGCCCAAGTTCGACAAGAGTAACTCGCCGCCGCTCTACTCTTTCATCACTCTCGCCAGTGTTGTCCTCGTTCCCCAACTTGGCTGCACGAGCCTTGCTCGAGAGTACTTTGCGAGGCGCTTCCTCTAGAACTTCAACCTCAGCGTCCGTGTCCATTTCGCTTCCACTAGTACCATCCGTCATATAGCCTTCGCCATTTTCACCGCCGATCATGTATTCGGAGATATCCTCCAGCTTGCCCAAATTCGGGACGCCACCTTTTCGGTTCTTCGAACTAAAGAGCTTCTCAGCAGCATCTAATCTCCGGAGCGGTTTTGACACTCCAGCAGGCTTCGTATAAATGGCATAATGCCGAAAGTTAAGCACAAACGAGCCGTCATCTTTATCCTTAGCAGGTTCTCTATTCAGAAGAAGGACTCTGCGTATCGATTTGAGAGGTGTAGTCTGCGGGTTGATGCGGGGGAAAAGCGATTGGAATACGGTGGTGGTGAGAGATTCTAGGTGTTTGGGGACTTTTGAGTTTGCATCTGCGCCTGGCGTGGAGATGTTGTTCATAATGAGCTAAAGGAAGAGTCAACAGTTAGTAATCCATAGTAAAGATATAGCTAGAGCAGGTGAATTCATACCAGTGGTGGTGTGATATACTCCTTGCCTCCACCCCGCGGATGCCTTTGCGCTCTGCGCACATCTTTGCACAGTGAATACTTCTCAACGCGAAAGTGTAATGTAGGGCCGCGTGGAGTGGTAGCTATGCGCAGATTTGTGTTGCCGGATTCGGATCGTGAGAATAGTAGCAGGTGAGTGACACCGAGAGGACCAGTCATGGTGACATAATCTCTTAGACGGTTCGCACGGCGTTCTTTTAGACGACTAGCCGTTCCAGGTTCCATAACTTGACGGACATCTTTTGCCAATTGACTGATACTAGAACCAACCTCGCCAGCGCCGATGCGAATAACCATGCTCTTGGGATCCTGCACAGCTGAGCGACCGGTCAGAGGGGCCTTATGTTTGGGGTTATTTGCGCCCACATGGGTGCGCTTCTTCGTCCGACTCTTAGCCATTGTTTACGTGCTGGCGGCTTCGAAGTTGAGAAAGCGGCGTGGAAATAAATTTCGTTGCGACAAGGCAACTTGTAACTTGATAAACTTGATATCACAAAATGATTGGAAGCAACTACGGGCAACTACATATGAAGCTTCAATTTTTCTTTTTCTTATCTGGCAGAAAAAAAATAGCTAGCTCACAGGTAAAGTACTGGTACTAGCATAGACTAATATAAATAGGGCTAGATCTAGGATTGTTTTCGTACTATCTACCTTGCGGGGCTGGTATTGATAAGATAACAAATTGAAAAGAGAAGGCGGTCAACTTTTTGAGGTGCGGGATGTAATCCGTACCAGATCCAGAATTCCAACTTTTTTGCCCGTCCAACTCACAAAGTCAAATAAATCAACAGAATACGACGATTGATTCGTTTAGTAGACTTCAGCATTATAAGGCCCTTCCTACATCTATTTTCATAGCGCCGCAAACCAAAAACACACAAAAATGTCTTCTACCAAGCGGAGAAAAATGTCGCCCGCCTCAGACGCTCACGATGAATCTCCCGATTCCGCAACCCTCGATGAGGGTTCGAGTGCTGAATCTACTCCTAAGACATTCAAGGACTTAGTATGTGCGCACCCTTTGTTTCAATCTGCCGCGCTTCTTTCTAACGCGAAGTTATTTTGTAGGGCATTGTCGATCCCCTAGTTGAGGCATGTCACTCACTCGGCTACAAACACCCTACTCCAATCCAGGCGCAATCGATTCCTCTCGCTCTACAGAACAGAGACCTCATAGGTCTTGCTGAGACTGGTAGCGGAAAGACGGCCGCCTTTACCCTGCCTATCCTTCAAGCGCTTCTCGAGAAGCCCTCGGCTTTCTTCGGTCTTATACTCGCCCCGACTCGTGAATTAGCGACGCAGATCGGCCAAGCGGTAGATGCCCTCGGGGCCTCCATATCCGTGAGATGCGCCGTTATAGTCGGTGGCTTGGACATGGTCCCCCAGGCCATCGCCTTGTCCAAGAAGCCTCATATCGTTGTCGCCACCCCTGGACGCTTGTTAGATCACCTCGAGAAAACCAAAGGCTTTAAACTGTCGAACACTAAGTACCTGGTTATTGATGAAGCCGATCGACTGTTGGACATGGACTTCGGTCCTATACTTGACAAGTTGCTTAAATTTCTCCCGAGAGAGAGGCGGACGTTCCTCTTCAGCGCCACCATGTCGTCAAAGGTCGAGAGCTTGCAGAGAGCTAGTTTGCGAGACCCTCTGCGTGTCAGCATCAGCAGCAACAAGTACCAAACTGTCTCGACTTTAAAGCAGTACTATCTATTTATCCCACATATGCACAAGGATACATATTTAATTTTCCTCGTGGCGAGCGAGTTTACGGGACGATCTACAATCATTTTCACACGGACAGTCTACGAAACTCAGAGGATCGCGATCCTACTTCGATACCTAGGTTTTGGAGCAATTCCTCTTCACGGTCAGTTAACACTTCTAGAGCAGACATTCTTCAAATAACCCTCATTTTAAATGTAAATTCCAATTCTTCATATTTACTGACTCGCTTCTCGACAGGTCAATTATCACAATCTGCGCGTCTAGGTGCTCTAAACAAATTCAAATCTGGATCCCGTGATATCCTAGTCGCAACTGATGTTGCGGCAAGAGGTCTAGATATACCTAAGGTTGATGTTGTTATCAACTTGGATCTGCCCCAGGATAGCAAGACGTATATCCACCGAGTGGGGAGAACAGCACGTGCGGGTAACGCCGGTCAAGCCATAAGTCTGGTTACCCAGTATGACATTGAGATATACCAGCGGATTGAGGCGGCGCTAGGTAAAAAGCTAGACGAGTACGAAACCGACAAGGAAGAAGTAATGGTTTTCAAACCTCGTGTTGAGGAAGCTCAACGCCACGCGCGTAATGAGATGAAAAACTTGCTCGAGGACCGCGGTAAGAAGGGCTCAGTCCTGAGGGGTCGTCACCCCAGTAGGGACAAAAAGAGGCGGCACGACGCTATGGATGCTGAGGAAGGGTGATGGCGCTATTAGTGTATGAAAAAGAAAAGAGGATACGATAACAGTTTAGATTAGATACCCAGCAAATCAAAAGCTATCACCATGCGTTTTAAGAAGCGACAGCGTCTGTTACATGATCATCTAAAATAATAATAATAACGTCAGGATTCGTCTCAACTCGAGCTCCGCTCAAACAAGTTTAGGCTTTGCGTCGTACTATTGGGAACTATTTTCCTTCTCATAGCTAGCAGGACGCAGGATGCAGCCACAAGCATTTTAGCGAACCCAGCTGTTTGGTTCCCCCGAAACACGATGCTGATCTTTTTAGGGGCGGTACGGCTCGGTGGCTAGAACGTAAGCGCTCTCGTTGAGATATTCCGCCCCCAAATTCGGAGGGCCATTCGATTCGATACTCCGTCTAATGCCGAGTACCTAATAATTGGCTAATGTGAAATCCACGAGGCACAGACGGCGGTGA
The DNA here is from genome assembly GCA_002120305.1 of Hypoxylon sp. CO27-5. Classification (NCBI taxonomy): domain Eukaryota; kingdom Fungi; phylum Ascomycota; class Sordariomycetes; order Xylariales; family Hypoxylaceae; genus Hypoxylon; species Hypoxylon sp. CO27-5. The sequence continues at coordinate 72,504 of KZ112589.1, read as the reverse complement.
GAGTCAAGCCAAATCGACTATACGTCCTTCCGGACTGATGCGTAGCCATACCTAACGCGTCAATGGGTCTGATATTGTTTGTGATCTCGTCCAGGGAAGCGTCGTTATACGGAATATAGCCCATCTCAATTATATAGTATACCTGACGGTGTGATTTCTCTTCCTCTATAGCATGCCAATGCGGCCGATCCTCATAATACTATAGTGCCAATTCGTGCCATTGCCACCGTTAGTAGTATTGGAAGCCATCGAAAGCCATCGAAAAGATTATCATTAGTTCCATGTACATAATTTATCCTACATTTCTTGTTACTTCTGGTTTTCCCGGGCATGGATGTCTGCTAAAAGACTGTAAAGGTGCCAATGTACCTAGGTACCTAATTTGCGGCAAGGCGCTGCCTCCTCCAGCAGAATATTTAGGGAGAGTGATAGTGTTCTGCTAAGGAGTCGTGCCGCACGGCACACCCTCAAGCCTGCTTAAATCCTAGGACGGACGGCACAGCTAGGTAATAGTAAGCCTTCTAAGACATCGATAATAAATTGAGAATCGCAGGCCTTATCCTGTAAGCAAGCTCCCTGGGCCAAAACTGGGTTGTCTAGGTAGTGTAATATCTATTTCTTCGGCCATAGATTTAAGTAGATGAAAGAGGTTGGTGGCTATTCGCAATAGGGTCATGAGGTAAGATGTTTTAGGTACCCAAGTCTCTCTTAAACAGTGATATGGTATGTAGTTCAGCGCCTTGAGAAGGTATATGAAATATTGCTAGACCCCTAATTGATGCACGTGGCTTCTGAGGCTCCCCAAAGTCCCGAGGCAAATACTGAATGCATTCAAGACGTATACGAATAAAGCGTGGCGAAAAGACCAACGAAACGAGTGGTAGCAAGTATCACTTAGCTATAGGTGGAAACATGAAAGAAACGATAGAAACAAGCATTTTGAATGCGAGAATATCTGGTTATCTAGAATCTTCGGGGTCCCGTACAAATTCTGAGATCGCTTGACATCGTCACAATGTCTACATAACGCAAGGTACAATATCTGCCCAACCAGTCATCTCGACTAGACGTCCATTCATCCACCAAGCCATTTCTTTATCTTGCGTATCTATGGCTTCCAGCCTCGCAATTGATACGATGGCATTCAATCTCAAAACGAACGACGTGAGTGGGTCATGTGTCTTGCAACGGCTCATTTGAGCTCTTTTTCTTCGTGTCAGGCCGCATTCACTGGTCGGGTCTGGTGCGGATACAACCAACCAGGAGGGGACAGACAGTTGTCAATGCTCAAAAGGGGGACGCCTCGACCTCGAGAAAAGCGTGGGGATGTGGGGTAAATAGATTCGAGAATAAAAAGAATTGAAACATAAAGGGGAATAGAAACCCGGTTTACGATGCTTCGTTCAGTGGGCTTACTATTTCGTGCACATACTATGGATGGCTAAACGAGCATATGTTCACAGTACCAGATTGCCTCGCCAAGTACGCGAAGTATTCTACTGCCGTGCGCTGGTCACAATATACCTATGTATAAGGTGCAGTATAGGTAATAGTGGGATCAATACAATTAAAGATCTAATGCAGCAACTTGTCACTCATATCAAACACAGCATCGCAACTCGCAGTATGAAATCTATCGAGAATTAACGAGGGCAAAATCTCATGTGGTCCTTTCCAACAAATGTGCTCTGGATTTCACACAGTGATCCTCCTATGCCATTGTCGAGGAAATGAACAGCTAAGAATATTAGGAGAAGAAAAGTCTAAAACACAAGGATGGATGCGATACAAGCGGTGGTGATAACCGGAGAGTCCTGAGACGGATGCCAAGTCGCCACTTGGCCTGAGGTCCAAGTACGAAATGTACCGAGAAGTCAGACTCGAGATGAGATAAGGCCATGCGAAGGGCTCAATCCTCAACTTCTTCGCCGTTAGCAGCTACTTCAGTTGCTGCTTGAGCCTTTCCCTTGGCTGGGGCGTCGATGTCGATACCCAACTTCTTGGGTTCATCGACGCCGTTCTCCTCCTCCTCTTCGCCTTCACCATCCCCTTCCTCGTCGTATCCGTCTTCCTCTTCCTCTTCCTCGAGATCATCTTCCTCGCCTGGGCCGTCTTCCTCATCGAATTCCTCTTCCTCCCCTTCGTCATTGCCATTCTGGGCGACGGGAACGGGTTGGGTAGGAGCATTGGCTGTCTTCAGCTTTTTCTTTGGGGGGGCTTCCTGGTCTTGGGCTGGAGCTTGGGCTGCATCCGAATCTGTTAGCCAAGGAAAACAGGAAGGTCGCATCAATCATCGAAGTCACTACAAGCGGGTCGAGCTTACGCTTTACACCATTCTCCTCTTCTTCGGGTTCACCTCCTTCGTCATATTCCTCTTCCTCATCGTCTTCGGCATCGTCGACATCATCATCCTCGTCACCTTCCGAAATACTATTAAATGAAAAGTCAGTCGATTCTCTCCCAATTACATGCCATATTATCCCCAAATTCGAATATTAGTCTAATTGGATAACTTGGCACTGAGGATAGGGTGTTCGCGATAATGTGTTGATATGTGCGACGATGCGACCTATCAATGCGATGCTGTCGCAGCTTTTGCGACTACAGGTGTCCCTCTGCGATCGTACCAACATGACGCAACTACTACGAAGTCTTGGCGTGTCATGATAAGACTCGAGAAACAACTTACTATTCCTCTTCCTCTTCACTCTCGTCGCTTGGAAGAGCAACGAGCTCTTCCTCCTCTTCGTCTTGCTTCCTCTTCCGAGAAGTCATATTATAAGCTTGTAATTGGGGTCGAGGGTAATTTGGTTGTGAGATTGGAGACTAGGCTCGTGGATTGATGGACAGGAGGGAAAATAGGATAGATTTTCGATGGAAAAGGGATGAGAAAGGAGAAGAGAAAAAGGTAAAGAAAAGTAGGGAAAGGGGAAAGCTGGGGGTGGTAGGAGGGAAACGGTGGCCGTTGTGCTTGGGGAAAGGCTGCTTTGCTTAGGAAGGGGGAGCAAAGCGCAAGACTGAGAGGGAGGGGACTGGTAAGCTGGGGGAGCTGGGAGCTGGGAGCTGGGAGCTTTGGGGGGAATGCGAGAGAGAGGGGGCGCAGATGGGGGGAGCTCTGGGAGCTTTTGCTGCTTGCTACCACATATTTTCCCGCTTAGTCCTGGCAGACTCTCGCTCCTGTTTCCCCCCTAGTTGCAGGAAGGGCTGGAGGGGTGTCCGTCATTGTGGACTAGCACTGCGCATCAAGTGAGCCACCAGAGTTGCTCGAGTCGCTCAAGGCTTTGCAAGTGATGGTGTGGGACCCGGACCATACCCTAGCCAAGGCTCGATCGGGCTCGGGAAGCTCGAAATAGTCGAGCTTTGCTGTTCTGGTCAAATTGACTGATTGACTGACTGATGACGATTGCGCGAGAGAGTAAGCTCCGACCTGAGACATCCCCAGCCACACTTCTCCCTTCCCACACCCGCCCTCCCCCAGCTTTCCCCTCATTTTCTCATGAGCCACTTAGTTTAACCGTGAAGCTCAGGAATCACAGCCTTGCTGCGGATTGCTTTTTGCACACAGCATTGCATTGCTGGTACCTCACCTAGGTATGTAGTAAATTCCCCTCTTTTGCCACGGGCGGAAAAGAAATAATAAAAGACCGTGATATGTTTACCACGGGTAATCCTCAAGCAATTGATCGAAGCCTATATTGAAATCTGCATAGAGTCAAATAATTTAGGATCTTAACTTACCCACGATACTCACCGTGAATGCATCATGGAGTTATTCGCAGACGCTACAACTGCTGCGAACAGACACAAAGTGTATGATCAAAACACATGGTCCTAGATGCAGGAGGTAGGTAGGTATGTTCGCAACTTGCGAAGCACAATTGAATAACCCCGCGGTCGTAGCGGAAATGTCCCCATAAGCGGAGAACGGATAGAATCTCCCGCTGCATTTCCAAGAGAGGACAAGTCTTGTAGCTAAGCAGAGACATACTTTAGCAAGGGACTGTGATATTGATTGGCGTGCATCATGATAGGCTCTTTGGCAAAGAGAGCCAAGAAGCCAGGGGAACGCGTATTTTACGCGTCGAATGTTCGATTCTGGTTAAGCTTCAATTGCGGTGCATCTTCCCGTCGTCCGTTATCCGCCATCCGTCATCATCGGATGAGACAAACCAAGGGCATAAGTAATATCTCGAAACCACTCAAGGGCGTAGTACTTAATATTCTTGCGTATTGGATGGAATGTTAAGAACTATTAGGAAATGCAGCAAGGCTTGATTGCGTCAATGAAGTTCTTGATTACTTAGCCAATCAATCCTAAGCTAAATAATGTGAAATTTTTTTGTTTTGTTGATTTTAAGGTGTGAAGATTTCCAATGTCAAAATTAAATCCTTGGTTCCCGGGCAGCCGGGGATGTCGGCCGACTAGGTTTATAGGTGTAAACCCCAGTCATTCATTATATGTACACTAATTCCAATCCATCGCGCTTGCACCTCAATGTTCTCATGGTTCAAAGCCAATTGGCAATTGGCAGGGCAGGCACTATTTACTTGTACGGTACATGTATGTAACAGGGCGCAGATCCCACGGGTAGCCGATAAAATGGATAGCTCCTATACCAAAAGCGCCAATAGCCGCTAAGGTGCTTAGTTATGCCCCTGATCCATAGCCTCGGAACTACCTAAACCAGGTATGCACTTCCCGAACCATGGTCAAGTAAACAACAGCTTTCGTTTTTGCACGCTTTTTTTTCTTGGGATTTTAAATCAAGAAAGTTCGAAACAATGGGCTGAAAGCTCGGTGAGTTCTGTAGGTCTTAGCAAGTTTCGTTTAAATAGACATTAAATCGTCACTTGTAAGGTGGAAATTACCTGCCTACATGTACCTCATATGATACATACATGTATGAACCTTGTGCATGTCGTACGCAAGCGAATATAAAACCCAATATACATACCTCATATAGGTAGACATGTGAGCGGAGAGCTTGCATGAGCTTGTATAAAGCAATGAAGTACCTACATAAGGTATGTGACATTGAAGGGCATCATTTGTGATCCGCCTCGCTAGAAATACATTGCAACCCTGGATGTGATTGACAGATTACCTAAGATACTAACTACGATGGACCATGTGGGAAGAGGAAGGAGAAAAAAAAGAAAATACCAGTCTTTCTTCCGTAGGAATCTTACTACAGTAATACAATGCACACTAATCTTGTATTGCTACATGTAGCGAACAGAAGAATGAACGAATGCTGGTTAAAGATTCCTAAACCCTCGAATGATGATAACAAGACTTTGGGAAATTGCAATGTTCCTCGAGGGAAAATGATGTCAGCCTAATCCTCAGCTCTTTTCCATCCCGTTGCCCTTTTTGTTGTTTCCAAGACCGGTTCAGCCAATGACAGCGACTGGCTCGGTACCCGCTAAACAACCTTGTCCAATGGGCGGGCCTCAATCCGTCCCGCGTCCGCTAAAATTAATTTCGATTACTTCAATTACAGTGGCTACAAATCTACGCAGCTACGGCACGAGCGGAGGCTCGGCTAAGGCTCGAATAATTCAACAATTCTATGTAATAGTGCTAAAGTAACGGAAGAAAACTTCTTTTTCTTTTTTTTCTAGAATCTTATGTGATTCTTAGTCGTGCTAATCTGCTGCTATTGGCAGTTTATCTCGACCTCTCGCGGCCAACGAGCTTTAAGCTCTGACATCAAGTACGGTAGTGTTATCCTTTTTTGGAAGAGGTACCTACACTGCAAACGCGATCACATCCGACGTAACCTAATTTCAGCTGCAGCATTACCGTATATGTATGTACTGACTTGTGAAGATGCAATTGTGCATTTTGATGCATATATAGCTGCAAAGTTAGATTCGACCAGAAAGTCAATCTCCAATAGCTTGGTACCTTCTTTCTAAAGGAAACAGCTCACCCTTAGAGGTACATACTTGAGGCATCCACCCCAATTAAATACCTAACCAACCTCTGTACCTTAGTCACCACCTTGTACCAAGCCAGTTGTCTTAGGCGGGTACTTTAGGTTGCAGGTGTCTTATGATACATACATATCTCCAGTTTCCAGCCCACCAGCATACCTCACCTACCCCCATTATCGACTTTACCGGTCTGCAACTTTCGACGACGAACAGACCGCCCGTCCTTCTGTTCCAATTCCCGAAACTACAACCGAACCTGAATGTAAAGTCTTTGTCCTGGGTTTTCAAGCTCAGACAAGCATACAATCGATCCCACAATCCTTTCTACCTTGAACTCACCCGAGTCTATCAACGCACAAACGGGAAGACGCATATTCGAAAGAGAAAACCGCCTCCTTCACTACCTTGTACCACGTCGATAACAAGCTGCCGCCGGTATGGAAGGAACTTGATTTTAATCCTCGATCGCCTATCAACGTTCTCTTTTCTTGTTTTTATGCTTGGAGAGTCTCATCCGCCACATTCGTTCTACCTCTGTCGACCATTCCATTCCTTCGACTGATCATCGTCGCCGCTGTCTCGAATATCGGTCTCGGAGTACCTAGGGCCACGCCCGTGCGTGCATACCCAAGCAGACGCTCTTTTTGGTTGGACCTCCCTATCATTGACGCCTTGTTACATACAATTGAAAGTGCACCTACTATAGATGATAAAAGCTGGAAGTAGTTTTTGTCCTATTCTATAATAAGTTGGATTTAAACTTCTTATTCCGCAGTATTCAGCCCTAAGCAGAGGGAAAATACATGGCAGGATTGGGGACGAGATTTTTTGGTATTGGAGCTATCGAGTTCTAGAGCTCTTGGCTCTGGACAATGGCGCGAACATTAACTATGGCTGATAATCGTGACAACTCAGCCACGGCCACAATCCCTGAAATTCAACAACGACAAAGAATACTTGAAGATGCTAGAGGTGTGACACGACCCGGTTCAAGATCGGGTTTAAGATCAGATGTATCATCTGCTGGGGTTGGAAGTAGACCAGAGCGCGGCCTGAAGTTCCGGGAGTTTGGACTCCACGCCTCGAGAACCCATGACACGAAACACACCCCGGTTCGCCCAAATTTCCCCAACGCCAACAGCTACAGGCATAACTACAACGACTATCACCAAGACGGCTATGACGCTGACTACGACTACGACTACGAAGGGACACCTACCACTGCATCTGCTACTTGGACTACATCTTCTACAGCCGCCTCTACGCCCTCGACAACCCTCACTTCGTACTCGCATTCTAGCCCTGTTATAGACGACCGCTCGACTCGTGTTCCACCACCCAATTCTCCCTTGTCTCCTCGTTGGGATTCTTTGGGTTACGACCGAGCAGCTGCTCTCAGCCCTACTTCTCCAGTTGTTAGCAGTCATAGCAGATCTTCGAACGCAACCGATGAGCTTCACCTCGGGGTCAATTCCCTCTCCCCGACTAGAGATGAATTCCCTCTTTTCCCTCCTACGAAGAAGATAAACGCGACCGAGACGGTGCGTGTTGATAATTTCTCAAGACCTAGAAACGCGAGTATAAAATCGCCTTATCACGAACCGCCTCGTCCTCGGCCGACCAATTACTCACAAACCGAGCCAACTCATCTCGATATTACATCTGACCATCCCATGTCGTGGACACGAGAACGCGGACATTCCATATCGTCCAATATGTCGGCGGCTACGTTTTCATCTGTGCCCGGCCGACCTCCTCCGGATCTCTATAGCCGGGAACCTCTACGTGGTAGAGGCCGCCAGCCGGGCCATCCGCCTAGCCGACCTCCCGTTTCATACATTCGTGCCGAAAGTAGCGGACCAGCTTTTACCAGAGACCCGATCCCCCGAATGGTCTCTTTGCCTAGCGACGAACTCAGGTCTAGTTACCGCTCGCAACTTTCAGCATCAACGGCACAGGGTACTGTTGCAACCGAAAGAAGCAGTGTCGCGACTAAGAGTAGTTCCATAACGTCAGTATATGGTGCAATTGATGATGGGCTTAGTGTTGATGACGTGATGGGGATGTACGAAAAGGGCTTCTACGATGACTCTGCTCCCGATGAGGAAAATAACGATGCAGATTCTAGACCGCCAACGGCAAGATCAGAGCTGAGTAGGAGAAAAACAGCTATGCTAGAGGCAATGACCGATCTATTGCCAATGGCTGAAGCATCAGAAACATCATCTCCGTCTAGCCCAATTGCCCGGGACTCGGCTGCAATTCTTGATGATCCGGATATGCGCGAGTCTTTGCTCGAAGAGCCCATCGAGACATCCTCCGTGGAACCCGAAGAAACTGAAGAAACCGAAGAAACCGAAAAAACCGAAGAGATCTCTGAAGATAACCATGTAAATCATGATGTTGATCGTGATGCCGTCGAATCAGAGGGTGAAGATGACTTTATACCACCGCTTGTTTCGCGGCATCCTACTGAAGCAACTATTCCCGAGGACGATGATGAGCGGGATCGCTATGGTTTTAGGAAGAGTAATCAGTACGTAAGCCGAGAGCAATACGATAATTGGAACGAAGGCTACACTGAGTACTTAGCGAGAAGACGAAGAAAGTGGACCGCCTTTCTAAGGGAACACGGGCTAATGACAGACAAGCCTAATCGTTTCCCTCCTAGATCCAGCAAAACAAAGCGATTTGTGCGAAAAGGGATCCCGCCTGATTGGAGGGGCGCGGCTTGGTTCTACTATGCCGGCGGCCCAGCTGTCGTTGCAAAGCATGCGGGTATGTACGACAATCTTTTGAAACAAAAGGCCAAGGATGTGGATGTTGAGGCTATTGAACGTGACCTACACCGCACGTTTCCAGACAATGTCAAGTTTCGCTCTTCCCAATCGCCGACTGCATCGGGTGATAACAACCAGCAAACTCCAAAAGCGGATGGCAGTGACCGCACGGTCAGCGAGAAACCAATGATCGCGTCTCTACGGCGTGTTCTACGTGCCTTTGCTATCTATAATCCACGAATTGGTTACTGTCAGTCACTCAACTTTTTAGCTGGCTTACTACTACTTTTTGTCGAAACGGAAGAGCAAGCCTTCTGGTTACTTAACATCATAACCCGAGTTTACCTTCCCGGCACACATGAAACAAGCCTCGAGGGTGCGAACGTCGACCTTGGAGTCCTAATGTCCTCCTTACGGGAAGCAATGCCTAATGTGTGGGCTAAGATTGGAGGCGAGCTGGACGGTACAGATGTCGTGTGGACAAAGAGCTGGAAACACAGGCATAAACCTGAATCGACTCGACTTCCACCTATCACGCTCTGCATGACTGCTTGGTTCATGAGTTGCTTCATTGGTACCTTGCCCATTGAGAGCGTCCTGCGTGTTTGGGATGTCTTCTTTTACGAAGGTTCCAAGACTCTCTTTCGAATTGCTTTAGCCATCTTCAAGATTGGCGAAGGTGAAATCAGGGCCGTGGGAGATCCTATGGAGATCTTCCAGGTTGTACAGACGATACCTCGCCGACTTTTTGACGCCAACAGCCTGATAGAAGCCTGCTTCAAGCGGCGCAACGGCTTTGGCCATCTCAGCCAAGAGACGGTTGACCAGAAGAGACAAGAGAGAAGAAATCAAGTCAAGGCCGAGCGGGAGAAACTAGCCAATCACAGCAACTCAGCAGATACCGACTCAGATGTGAAGAGAAAAGCTACTCTCTTCGGCCGACGCAGAGAGAGGGAGCAGACTCCTGTTGAATTTATGTCGTGAGGGTCTGTCCACATCACCCTTAATCATCACGATTACATCCGATTACATCTCCTTTGTATTCATTCTACTTCGCATAAGTTGTTCAGATGACAGTTTCGCGACGCGTTCGCTCTGTGACAGCAAATTAATTCGACGTACGCAGCCGGCATCTGCGACATCATACTTTGTCTCGGTCACGACGTCTTATTTTTCATTTTTCATTTCAGCATGTATAGGCATTGACGACATCTCACGACATGACAGTTTTTGTTTTCAGCAAGGAAATACCATAGAGAAAGGAAGAAGCTGTTGCGGTCGCCTGTGTCAATGATCTGAGCAGGAGAGACCAAGGAATTCATTTGTTTAGGGGAGGCAAACCAAGCACAATACGTTTCAGAGGTTGACGAGTACTCACCATGCTACCGTTTGTGTGACAACGACAAGACTGAGCTAGGAGTCTCGAAGATCTCGTCATTCTGTGAGAGAACAAACAAATAATTTGCATGTGAACCAAACTGGTTTGGTGTGGGAAATGTGGACACAATGAGCTTGTCCTGTACGGGATTGCATGGCAAAGGATAGGAAAAAAAAACTAGAGTGCATACTGCATTAGACAGGGGTATATAGCATCGACTGGCGGCGTAGCATATATGCATTCATTGAGTGCTTCAAACATTGGCAAAAAGGACATCTGGCTAGCAGAAGCTTTTACACCTTTGCTCCAGATAAGATCAATACAACAAATATGTTGGATCAATATGGCTACCTACCTACTACCTTTTACTAAATGATTATTATGTGATTAACCCTGTAAGATAGATACATACTACTTAATCAACTCATGAAGGATTCTATTTTCATAATTCATCATATCTGTTGCTCGTATGCTCAATTCCTAACCTAAGTACCCGTGAATGCATAACGTAACATCGTAAAGAGAATGCCTGTATCAGACGTCCATATGCCTCGCGTAAAAGTGCGAAATTGAGTCTCGTCACAATGGTCATAATCATGATGTGCGTAACCTTCGAGATCATAGAATACCTCTCCCCCCAAATTCAGTCGCTTGTCGATGTGATCGCCGCCACTTCAGAAGTAGCTCTCTGCTCTCACGCTACCGCCTTTCTCATTCCATGCGGATCCGATTTCTGTTCTCTTAGATACTTAAGGTTTGTGACGTGCGCCATGGCTATCCATCACTCTTGCTGCCGTCCGCCTTAGTAAACCAGCAAGCAAGCAACAACTACTTCTTGCCCTGCGCATACTTCGCAACATAACTCCTCGCCGTCTTCTCAAACTCCCTCGGGCTATTCTTGAACTCGTCCGCGATGCGCGGCTCGAGCGGGTCGTCGGGGTTGGGCTCGATGAGCAGCTGGCGCACGGCGTCGAGCACGGCGTTGAGCTTGGAGGCCGGCTTCCAGTTCTCGGGCTTGAGCATGCCGAGGCAGATGGACCCCGCGCTGTCGTTGGTCACGTTCGGGTGGTAGATGCGCGTGTTGAAGGTTACTTGCGGCGCTTTGAAGGGGTAGTCTGGCGGGAGGACGATGGAGAGCACGAATGTGCCGCCTGCGTATACGGTGCCTGGCGGACCGGTGAGGGTCGCGGTCCAGGTGTGGATGTCGGTTTCCGAAGGCGTGATGGTCATGCCTTGGGGTGGCGACTTCATGCATTCTTGGAGTTCCTGGAGTTGGGCGACAAGGTTAGACAGGGAGGTACTCTTTGAGCTCTAGTTGAGAAGATGGGATAGTGATGCGATGAAGGATGAATAGAAAGCTGCGCCTGATGGAGTTAGATGGTTACCTTGGTTATGCGCTTCTGCGAAGAAGCCATCTTGACTATCTGTGTCGGCTCTCTCGATGTGGATATCCGATGATGTATGGAGAAATCGTTGTTGTCGGTCACTGCAAGTAGGAACTTATATGTACAATTTGGATTTGGAGATGGAAGTAATAAGAGGTTCAGTTGTCGCATAAACGGAGCTCAGGTACATGTACGGACTGAACTGTCTTAGGTAATCGTTTCTAAATCTGATTGCCCTCAAGGTTACCTAACAACTACGGATTTGAGTCGTTATCAGACCAACTGGGTCCACTAGCAATGATATCATCGCTAACTCTAGAAGCTTTGCGCTGAACACTGATTGCTAGGGTAGGAGCTGTCCGTATCTTCTCTCAGACTGGAAGCTGAAGCGGGGCAGTTGCCCCTCCCTCTGACAGGGTCAGCGGGTACATAGCTGAGAGTGGGTACATGGACGGATGTCGTCCATCCAGTGTCTACATGTAGAAGACAACCTTCACTATAGGTGCTCCCTAAGAGGCTTAGAGACATCTTGGTCTATAAAATACACAAGACATTCTCATGGGAAGTCTACTAGGTCAAGTCTACTATTTCATTGTAGAGTAGCTGCTTTCGAAGTCTAGAGAATACTATTATCTAGACAGGGTAGACACACATATAATCCATAGCATCGAAATATGAGACCCTTCTTCCCGTGGCCTCTTTCCATTACTTTAATAGACCAGCTAACGTGTCTAAGTATACGAAGTATGTATATGTCCGAGTCAAGACATCTCACCCATCAGTCAATACTCTGGTCCAATCGAACTTTCTCCATCGCTTTTTGAACCCCTCAACTCTTGGGTCAGATTTGTGCCATCGGCCCTGCTTCTTGATCACATCTGGTTCTACGTCCAGCATACCGCCCAGGATTTCCCTTGCGAAGAGATCTCCCCTAGGCCACCGATTAGAATCCTCTACCACATGTCCTAGACCTCCATCTAACGTGAACCATGCATGAAAATATGGCATTTCCTTCGCGATAGAGCGTCTAAAGGCCAGCTTTCCAAGGCCCTCGCGTGCCTTCTTACCCGTGTCGATGATCTTCTTGTGTTGTGACCACTCCTCATCAGTTGTGAGCATTGCCTCTTTGAAGAAAGCGGGTGCAGTGTCTCCTAAATCATATGGGATAGGCACCGCTTGCATAGCAGCATGCATATGTCTGTGGGGGGCAGCTGCATTTTCGTAGAAAATTACTTCACGGCCCTGGTCGTGGTACATCCTAGTAAGGCATTTCATGAAGTTGCGGATCTCCTCCCATTCGTCGTCGTCACACTCTAGCAAATTAGTTCGGTGTTGTATAGGGACGATGACCGCGCCGCCTTCGCTCAACTCCGGCTCCGTAGGTAATGTGAGGTAAACCCGCGTCGCCAACGAAACTACGGGTGCTATCGGCGGTTGATTACGGTCTTCGTGGTGACAGAGCTGGCAGTTATCTAGGATCTTGTTGATCTTTTGGAACTCATTGACAGCCTGGTTCTTGAGGTTTATCTCGGACTTCTGCACGCGCTTGGCTAGTTTCTCGGCATTCTCATCCATGTATTCGAGATCGTCGTCGAACTTCGCGTCCTTGGCAATTCGTTCGGCTAGGCGTAGACCTTCTCCTCCTGCTTGGCCTTTTGTTCGGCGCTCTTCCCGAATCATATCTTCGATAGTCATCTCTTCATTCTGCTCCACAAGCCCTCTCTCGCGGCCACGTTTTGTTTCGACAGCTTTAGTCTCCCCGCGCGATCCTGCTAGCATACGATTCTCCATGACATTAAGCACAACCGCTTCAGGACCTTTCGATGCAAAGGCTGCGGCAGCTTGATTGTATTCTGCTTCAAGCTTAGCAGCGTCCGGTGATTTCTTCAATTTTGCCTTCATCATCTGGGCTTTTAGCCGGTTTAGCGTAGTTTGATCGATTTGGGTCGCTACGTGAGATGTTGGATCATCTGGGATAATGGTGCCTTGGTCCAGAGTCGTGGGTTCTGGAGAGGCTTTTCGCTTCTCGTGAACACCCTGGCTCAGCTTCCGCTCCTCAAACAGCTCCCCGCTGGGCTTCTCCTTACCGACATAGCCTTCGCCGTAAACTTTACGCCGGTCCATCTCAATCTTCTCCTCGCGCGCATCATCAAAATCTCTTAGGCTTCCATACCGTTCCAATGCAACCTCATCAACCGGTCTCCCAGTCTGTTCGGCCGTGTGGTACACTCCATTAAGCTTGGTCATCCTCCACTGCGAACCACTGTCACCGAACGTATAGTCAACCTCATGCTGTGCAGGAAGCTCGAGGTCATCAATAGACTTCCCGTCATTCAATGCTTGTAGCTGCGCCACATTGATTTCCCGCTTGTGAATCTCTCTCTGGGGCGCCTGAGTAGGTGCCGGTGGAGGTTTGGATGGCTTAGAGCCTTTTTGAGTGTAGTCGATATCTAGGGCAGACGGCGCAGTCATCCAAGAGTCGCGAACTAAGTTCGATGTAGCTCCAGATGGTCTTGCATAGTCCTCAGCGGCTATCTCCTCGTCAGGCAATGGTAGATCTTCTTTAGGGTCGGTAGTTTTCACATGGTGGTCTTGTCTGTCGGAATCGTGACGATCTTCCCTGTGGCGTTCGCGTCTGCGATCGTGTTCGTCGTTTGTGGAATGACGCGATCGCTTATGCCTATGCCCATCATCGGCTTCATCTTCGTGACGATCATGCGACCTGCGACGGCTGCGATGGTGACTACCGCGGTCGCGTTCTGCCGATTGATCTCTTCGGTGGTGATGCCTATGCTTCCTGTGTTTCCTTTCCTCTGCACGTTCTCTCTCAGCCTTCTCTGCAGCAAGGGCCTTTTCGAATTCATCGAGGCCATCCATTTTTTCAGCTGATGGGGGATGGAGCTTTGGGTAGGAGATGCCGAAGCTCTTGCAATTGGGAATGGATATGACGACAAAATAACCAAGTATTGTTTTAATAAATAGATATAGTGTAGACTATTCAACTATACGGTTCATGTATCTAAAAGGCTTAGAGCATCTTGATAGTCCTTCTACTTTCCCAGCTGTGGACAATGGATTTTGAATAGGAACTGCCTATTTACTCCATAGGTCACACTATCTTGGAGCCAAGATTACTAGAAAGAAAATAAAATCAAAGTTTAAACTGTGTTCGGTTCCCAACTCGAACCACCGCCTTATCCGTATCTGATGGAGCACAGTGATGAGTCAGCGGACACTTTAGCGAGTTTGGTCAAACGTTTTTAGTTTTCCCCGTTGCCAAATGACAGCTGGACCCCTCGACCACCACGGCTCCCACCATACTATCTTTTCTTCCCTGACCAACTTCCCGACCCACAAAATCTTTGTCGGTTTTTTTTGCCGACTACATCCCCCAGCTCCACCATTCAACTTACATACAACCCAATCCCTATCGCGAACGACTTCAACTACCAATTTGGCTTGTGAGGACCAATTATATTCGCTCTTGACTTTGCCTTCTAGGGCGACATATTCATTGGAAGTGGGTTAAATTCGACTGATCCCAGTGGCATCCCCATTGGGGGTTTGCGTGGCTGCATGACTCCGACGCTCTATCAATCTTGACTACCATCACGCATACTCGTACCTTCGCCTACACTTACGCCTATACTTATAACTAAATTACACCCCCGAACCCCGTCTATTAATACACACTTTTGTACTATATTCACTTCTACCTTCTCCCACTATGTCTTCATTTCTAAAACCCCTAAAGGGGACCACCAGGAAAGGTGGTGTCAACTTCAAACCAAGGGGAGCTGATCGTATCAAGGAGGTTCTGCAACGTAATCGGATGGAGGCAATGGGTATGAGTCCTTCACCTTCATCTACTCCTACTCCTACTCCTTCAACCAAACCGGCTTCTTCAGATCGAGAACCATGTCCTAATCCTCACTGTCCTAACCCTGCTGCTCCTATTACGGATGGCTTCTGTTCTGCTTGTGGTCGTGAAATCGACTCCTCCAACATCGTTGCTGAAGTCCAATTTGGTGAAACTTCATCTGGTGCCGCTGTTGTCCACGGAACCTTTGTTGGAGCAGATCAGGGTGTTGTCAGTAGGAACCTAGGATCACAATATCGACGACTGGGCGGTGGACTTAGTGACGCTCGGGAGAGGACGATTCGTGAAGGTATGTTACATTTCATAAGGTATCTCGGATGAGTAATGGACTAATTTTAATTTATAGCCAAGAATATGATGATCGGTTTTGCCCACCAGCTCAAGGAAATCCCTCCCAGCGCTGTCGATGCTGGCATACAAATCTTCAAGCTAGTGATGGAGGAGAATTGGCTCCAAGGACGAGGAATGGACAAAGTTGTTCCAGTTTGCCTATACGCAGCCTGTCGCCGAGAAGATCGATGCAAAGTTATGCTTATCGATTTTGCTGAGCTTGTCCATGTAAGTGACACAGAGCTGTTCTTGCTTTTTCCTCCCCTCCCCATAACCTCCAGCTCACATCATATAGGTAAACGTCTATGAACTTGGACACGTATTCAAAGACCTCGACAACATCTACTCCTTCCAGAACAACAACGTGAAATCCATCATCCCTGAAGACCTCATCTATCGTTTTTGTTCAAAGCTTGACTTTGGCGAGTTCACCAACAAAGTCGCAGCCGATGCAACCAGGCTATGCCAGAGAATGGGTCGTGATTGGATGGTTATGGGCCGCCGACCTTCTGGAATTTGCGGGGCTTGCATTCTTATGGCAGCTCGCATGTGGAACTTCCGACGTACTGTTAGAGAGGTTGTCTACGTCGTCAAAGTTACGACTCATACAATCGAGCAGCGTCTTAGTGAGTTCACAGTCACAGAGAGCAGCGAATTGTCTATCGAGGACTTCCTAAATAAAGAATTCCTCGAGTCCCGCCATGATCCCCCAGCCTTTTACAGGGGAACCGCTGAATGGCAAGAGAAGATGGAGAAAGAGGGCAAAGTAAGAAAGCGGAAGCGTGCCATAAATGACATCGACGGCGACGAGGACCAACCAGGTTCGAGTAGCGGGACACCAGCGCCAGATGGATCTTCTACGATGCCTAGCGTTTCACCTACTCCATCGAGCATGCCACCCCCTCCGCCACCTCGGCCGCCGCCGGATACTTCTAACATGCGCCAAGTAACGGACTACTTACCTAGAGCCTTCGATACCACCGAGGGAAGAGAAATAGTCGTCCCGTTCGACCCAGAGAAGCCACCACCACCGGCCCCTCGAAAGAGCACTGATAGAGACATCGTGGAAGGACTCAATGCCGAGAATCCAGAGGGCGATGACGCAGTGGACGAGCTGGCAGCAGTATATGGTTCCGAGGCTCAACCCGAGGATGACCAGGAATTGGAGGATGAGGATATTCAAGAGCAGTCTGGAACCAGACGACGTGGTCGTAAGAAAGGATCTAATCAACCGCGTCTCAACTTTAATGAAGAGTGGGAGCGCGACGAGGCTGTCTTAGAGCAACAAATCAACGAGGTCATTAATGACCCTCATAGCGATGAGCACGGTAAAGCCCTGGCCACAGCTGCGCATCTTGCGCATATCAAAGCTGAGTGGGCTCGCTCTCTACTTCCAAACCGAGAGCTTAAAATGGATGAGATCATTGGCGAAGACGAATTTGCCGACGATCCGGAGGTCCAGTTCTGTAAACTGTCTCCTCATGAAGTCAAGATCAAAGAGAGTATTTGGATCAACGCCAACAAAGATTGGCTACGTAAGAGGCAAGAGAAGGATTTCCGTAAGCAGATGGAAGAGCTCGGCCCTCCGAAGAAGAAGCGCAATCGCGTGAAGAGGCCGCGAATTGGTGAAGGCCAGGTCACGCCTGCTTCGACTCCTGGCGAGGCCGCTCGAGAAGTACTAAAGAACCGAAGTACTTACTCCAAGCGAATCAACTATGATGCTATTGAGAGCCTCTTTACTACCGAAAAGAACCGTGGACCTGGATCGGTTGCCTCTCGCAATCAAAGTGAGACTGCAAGTCGTGCCGGCAGTGTGGCCGGTGCCAATGGCAATGCGGCTGCTAATGAAGCCGACAACGAGGCCGGCGCAGAGGATGAACAAGAAGAGGTATATGATGAGCAACCAGCCGAAGGCTATGATGATGATTATTACGAAGATCAGGAGCACCCTGGCTATAATGAGACAGGCTATGATGATGGAGGTTATGATGAAGGGGGATATGGTGAAGATAACTACGGTGACGAGGAGTACTACTAGTTGGCGAAGCATGATGCTGCTGCTCATTGCCGAGGAGGTATACTAGTTGTTGGAAGAGGATTGCAACTAGGCGGTAAAAGGATATGTTACTGACTGTTGCACATTTGTTCTAACCTCCTATGAATTCGCCAAATAATCACTGAATTAATATGTGGGCATGCGAAGGGTCCCAGAATCTTGATGTTAATCAACATTATCAATGTACACATTCAGGTTCACAGCATCTCTCAAGCATATATGAGCTGCAAGTCAATAATTCACGTGGTCACAAAAGAGGAGATGTAATCGTGAATAGTAATTCCTTTATTTGCAGAGCTTCTCAAATAAAGCAAAAGTCCACGATGCTTTTCCCAAGGCCCTATTCCCTTACTCCCGCTGCAGCACGACCAACAACCCCATAATCCCCAGCATCACAGTCTTGAGCCAAGGGTGCTCGCTCAGCATGATAGTCACATATCCCACAAACGGCACATACCCAACCACGCTCCCTATAATATCCTTGCGCTCGAGATAATCCTGCCCTCGCGCATACAGCTCCGTGTCGTCAGCGGCATTGTTGTCGCCCTTGGTGAGTAGACGAGCATGCGCCCCCGTGCCGAATTTCCGAACGACACGGTGCACGATGGGGATGTCCTTGTCCTTGACGTTGTATACTACTACTTCGCCTACGTCGGTCTCGGCTGCTACGTTGCGATTCCAGAGGAAGAGAAGATCGCCTCGCTGGAAGGCGGGTTCCATGGAGCCGGATAGGACGACGACGATTGGGGATGGTGAGTCGGCGAAGACGGAGAGACCTTTCCACATCTATGGTACGGTTGTGTTAGCGGGTTGGAACATATGCTACAGGTGTCTCGTAGACATGGAGGCGTAGGGTGAGAACACACCATGAATGCGGTGGACAGGATCAGTCCAAAGTTTAGCAGCTGGGCGGCTGCTTGCCGCGGGTTTTGGAGGCCGGCCAACATTGTGTGGTTTTGGGCAGTAGCTATAAATCGGGTTGGGTGTCGACGTTTAGTTTGCTGGCCTCGACAATTTTGAGGCCAGCTTGAAGGATGGATGCAATTGAGACGATGGAGCTTCAAGTGAAAGTGGCCTCAACTTGCTGGTAAGCAACACTATCGATAAGAAACCAGCTGTCAAGTAGTTGACGGGCCGTTCTATACTGGTTGTGAGATGGTGTAGCCAATAAGCTTCCTTGTCTTCTTTTGTATGGCTTATTTAGGCAGGAAGCTTAGCGCTGGTTCTAACTTAGCTCAGGTACTATCAGCTTTTTGTTCTATACATTAAATTCATTCAACTCTACAAAAGTACCTAGGTATAGCTTCGATTTGATAATTGATACATATATGTAGTTTCTATTTTGGAACCCGGCGTAGGTTACAGTACTTCCGGTATTTAGTTTCTTAGAAAATATGAAACCGTAAGAGATCTCACGATCCAGCCCTAGCTTCACATATGTAGGTAGGTAGCCATTATACTCAAATGGGTAGATCAAGATGGCATAGATGTTTCCTTCCTCGCTCCAGCATGGCAGCTCCTTTGCTACTACTTCAAGATGATATTCTAAATATGTGAAGCGAACATTCCTTCCTATGAAGTGCTTCACCCGTCGCTCCTAACCTTCGTCTCTCGTCTCCCCCAGTGTTTCACTTGATTTATTAGGTGAGCTTGAACTGCTGAATACAGGTAAGCTTCATACTCTGACTTCTCTCGAGTCTCTACATTTTAACCTCATCTACTCAACCCGTCATCATCTTAAACCTCGAGTATATATACCTATACATGCTATAAAGTCTACATTTGCAATATTCTCGACCAATCCCACCTCTTCTACATACCTACCTATCGCCGTCATGTCGGAAACGAATGAGAGAGCACCCCTGCTTCCACGCCCAGTGCAGGCCTCGGGCCATTCGCACCAGTTCGCTCAATCAGATAGCCACGTAGATCTCACTCCTTCACGAGTCTTGATATTATATGAGAGGGAGTGGTCTGACCTTCAGCAGCCGATCTATCTCCGAGTCTGTCATTCGTCGCATCGCATCATCAACCAGAAGGTACTCCTGTTTCTCCGTTTCATCTTCGCCAGCTATCTTTCAGCAGTTTTTGGTGTCTCGCTCAAGTATAAGCTTGAGAATGACGATGAACATACTCGTTGGCGAATTCCATTTCAGTTCTCGACCGTTGCCTTCTGTATACAATGGGCATATCATCTGCTGTCAACAGTTAGTATAATTCTCGCCCGGACACCAGACAGCCCTTGTTTTATTAATGCGAACGGTTCAAATAGATCTGGACCGCCTTGCATCTCATATCTCCAAAGGCGATAGAGGTCAACCTAGCAGAATGCCACGGCCACAAATTTAGGGCTTATACTCTTCGCTTCTTCTCTCCACCAAACACGGCTATTTGTGGAATTCGCCGCTTCTTATTCAGCCTGTTCTATACCATTGCGCACGTATTCCCCTTTATGAACACGGTGCTGTATTGGGCCTTGCTCGTCCCCTCCGGACATGGAGGTTTCAAGCCACCGGCCTTGCCGCATCACCACCATATTAGCCCACCGCACGACAACGCGACTATTTCTGGATTTAGCCCAGGTAAATAGCATAACGGTCCATTCGTCTGTTATGTTGGCTAGTGTAGATGCTAATAGTAGTAATAGATAAGGGGCTGTTTGAGGAACACCCGATAAAGGCATTTAGCATCATTAATGTCTGGAGTATCACGTCGATTATCGGAGTTATTGAGATCTTCTTCCTCAATAGCATTCGTCGACAAACTGTCAGTATCATCTTCGGTATATTCTCTTCAATCTACAATTGATTGCTAATTGACGTGTTAATCAACAGTCAATCACGGGTCATATAGCTGCTGTCATGCTATGCAGTGGCGCATATCTCCTTTGGGCAGCGCTCGGCAAGCTCATCACGGGCCATTCGGGACTCTTCTTCCTCGATCCAGATCTCATGGGTGAGACGCCGGTGCCCATCATTACGGGATCTATTCTCTTTATTGCCCTGTCCCCTGGATGTGAGTCTGAGAAGCATAAAATACTAACCTTACGGACAATGCTGATAGTACTCGTATTATATAGTTTTCACGTACATGTACGGGCTAGTCGCGATGCGCGAGACAGTTACGGCAGTACACCACGACTCATCCTACTGAGCGAATCATTTTTAGCTTCTCTTGGGAAATTGATTCGACGGTTAGGCTGGATTACTAGAATGAGAACCTTACTGATTTGTCTCCGGCGTGATGGGCGGCTGTTGGTGAATACGGAACTTTATGCTCTCTCGATTGTGGATGGGTTTCTATCCGATGCTTTCAGTCTGACTATTCGATAGGTATAAGTGGTTGAAGAGAGGCCTCGAGACAACTTTGAAGTTTTGAAGTTGCATCCAAAAAAACAATACCTGGTAATTGAATACTACCTATACTTGACCTCAATTAATGCATCATCAAGATCCCTGTTTGCGTCTCACCCGACTCTTTGGGCCAACCCCACGTCAATCGAAACATTTCAAGCTCATGAGAATATTCAGATCTCATCCATCCTACACTGCCTGGTTTGCATGTTGTCAATCTTAGGCGAGTGGGATTTATTGACAGACGGTTATTCGCTAAAGACTTGAAGGCGAATGCACCAGCTCTTTAGCTTTGAGGCAGTGCACTGCAACATGGAAACCCAGTCCCTGAATCCAGCCAATCCATCGTGTTGGCACCACCGAAGATCTAATGAAATCATAGCTGCTACACTGGCATTTGCCCCATGCCACGATTACAACATGTCGGGATCAATATATTCCTATTCTCCTGAATGACCCCATCCATCCCTCTTCCGATTCGACTCATTGTCGGAGAATTAGCGTAATATGGTATGCTGTCAGTCATGTTGCCTCACATAGGTGAATAAATAAGTAAATACCCCCCACGTGGTGAACTCAGTTATCCAATCGTACCCTGTCTGGCTTCCCAGTCACTGGCATGGGATCTTGGACGGTCTGGGTCGCATCCAGATGAGGCGGACAGAAAAGAGAGGCCAGGCAGACAGGGGTGACTTATCGCGCCTTTTTCTACAGCACTTGTTTATTGTCTGGGGGAGGGCAGTTGCTGTGTGGTACAGCAGCTGAGGATGATTCACAAGCCCAATGCAACCTATGAAGAATCGGGACTCATATTAACTGCAGTAGAGAGCTAAAACTGCAAGCCGATACGATGATCTGAGACCCGAACTAGCGAATCAACATGCAAGTCAGGGGTTAGGGTCAAGGGTCTTGCCGCTACGCCGCTGTCATGGATAGTGGATGGTGGGATGTCGACCTGGGGAAGAAACAATACCCCCCCAAGGAATCAAGGCGGCAGTAGTCTTAGTTACAGGCTGTAATGGAGGGTATGCGGCTTAAACCAATAATAAAATATAAATATCGCCAACATCCCCTCCTCCAAATTCTTCTCCCCTTCTTTTCTTCTTCCTCCCCCACCACAACCACCAGGGTCGCAAAGCTACTCCAAGGATATTTCCAGTGACTTTCGTTTACCCTCGAATCGACCTGGAATAGACCGCCCGGACCCCTGTCAATCCTTTTTTCTTGTGCGTCGACTTTCTCACCACCTTTTCCTCCACTCTCTCTTCTCTACCGGAAATCCGAAAATCACCTATACGCTCTTTTCGTCGCTCTCTAGTCAATTACAAATAGAAAGGGGAAATCTAGTTTCTTCCCCTTATCTTATATATCCCGAAACCGAATCGACGGTCGCCGTCGACACGCTGTCTCGATTTCTTTCGCTAATCCGAATAAACACCGCCGCCATGTTCAAGGGCTCGTTCCGGTCCCGCGACCGAGTCGACAAGTCGGCGAGGCTGAAGAAATCCAACAACGCAAACAACACGGTTCGGGATCCCCAGAAGCTAGCGAAACTGCAGCGGTCGCTCGAAGAGATTCTTCCCGCCAAGAAGACCCTCACCTCTCCTATCGTCACTCTGACTGTGGGACGAGAAGCGCGACTGTTCGCAGCCCACGAGGAGGTCCTAAGTCAATCGCCCTTTTTCGAGAGGGCTTGTCGCGACCAGTACCTCGAGGCGCAGAGCAAGAGGATTTCGCTTCCGGACGAAGAACCCGAGATCTTCTCGGCGGTTCTCGAGTACCTCTACAAGGGTGACTACTACCCCCGCTTGATGCACAACAAGCACCGAAACTCTTGGGAGCTTGAGGATGCCGTGAGATCGCCCGACCCGTCAGAAAATACCCGAGCTGGCCGCGGAGCCGTTGAGGCCACAATGTACGTCTCCAGCGTGGGCCAATATCTCCTGCGAGATACGGTCGTCTACTGCGCCGCCGAAAGGTTCGGACTCGAGGAGCTCAAGCGCCTGTCTCTACGGAAACAGGGTCTGCAGAGTGGGATCGACGTTGGAACGATCCTTCGGTCGGCACAGTACGCCTACGACAACACGCCGGACACGGACTCACGGCTGCGCGCTCATTATCTAGCCCTGATCATCCGATGTCGCAAGACATTTAAGAGGAGCGGAACCATGCAAGCGGAGATGGAACGCGGCGGCAAACTATTCTTCGACCTGTTCGTGGCCATGTGCAACCATCTCGACGACGTCGTGGAGATGAGCAATGCTCGGACACCAAAGACGATCTGAAGAGTTCACAGGTTGCTGGAACGTCATGTTACCCACTGAACAATCTGGTCCCTTGAGGGGAATATAACGGCGTTGGCATGTGTATTTTTTGTTTGCTTTGGAGAGGAAACGGATACTGTCACGGGGATAGAATGATTCTGCTTTTTCCTTGTCTTTGGTTTCTTCCCTCCACTCAGTCTCTCCCAGATCATAACTCATCAGATTGGAACACCATTTGGGAGACCACAGCACTCCACTTCTCATCGAGGTTGGCCGACCATTTTGATGAAACTTTTATTATCAGGGAGAGGAGGGGGTATGAACGTACACGGTTTGCTCATATCATCAACCCCTGGACTCTCCTATTTCTAATGACCCGAAAGCAACATTACACATACTCAACTTCTGTTTTCACACATACCCTCATGGTTTTACGGTCTTTTAAATCGGCGTTTCTGGATTATTTTCTGGTGACTTTTCTCAGCTCATTCGCTGGACGAGAGGTCTGAAAGAAAAGAAACAAAACATATAACGGTTTAGAGGCCAGGAAAGGGGAAATGGTTTGCGGCTACAACTTTTGCGATATTTGTCTTTTCACAGCGTTTGCTTTTTTATGATTTCCCCGACAGCGAGTTCTTTTTTTTGCACGCGGCGCAATTGATACCACACCACTCACCAGATTGACAAACTTGGGAGAAAAATAACTCGCAGAGGGCAAAAGCCGGGAGGACAAATTGGAAAAATGCACCACAGGCTGGCGCGCCTCTTCGCTGCCGCCCATCTCCTATGTCTCGTTCAAAGCATAGCGAAAAGACCAAAAAAAGCCTATATTCAACGTGACTCCATAGATTATCCTTCTCAGGGTCCTCAGGAGAGAGAGAAATATGGAGTTCAAAGGTAATGAACGGAGAGACTGAAGCTGCGTGGTTCTGCTAGCGCGAAGAGCTGCTGGCATGATGAAATGACAATTTTATACCTAGTCTTGACGACTAGCCAGATAAAAAAAAAGAAAAAAAGGAAAAATAATCTGTCCCCAGCGGATAGATAACACAGCTCTAGCCCTCATCAGGGCGAAATAATGAGAGATTCGGCCACCTCACTTACTTGACCTCATTCTGCTTTGTGACGTGACGTGTGAATTCTTGTTCCAACCCTGATGACCAACAGGTATTTATCTTGTCGTTTATATCTTGAGAATATGAGTTTCGACTCTTCTCATAGAGTATGAATGAAGCCAAGATAAGATGCTTTTCTACATAAGCACCTGTAGATGAATTTCGTAACCCCCAGTCCTTACAACTCTCCTTCTCTACATATGTAGTAGCTAAGAGAAGCACAGGGTAGTGTGCACACCGTATAGCTGGCTATTTCATGATGTAATACAGTGCAATGGTTCTATCGATAGCCCGAGCTGCCTCTGCCCCGCCACCCCGCAACGTCGACTGCTCCAGTGGGATGGACGTTATCGTTAGTGAATAATTTTATAATTAGCTACCTCCATCCTACTTAAACCTGTACAACTCTTTGCCAATCTCAAAGTCTCTCTCTCACTTGAATGTTAACAAGACCATCCGCGCATTCAATTCTTCAGATCCAACTACATACGATCGAAAGCGCGAAACAAGAGATGGCTTCCACGTCTGCGTCCGAGTCTACCTCGGCCACTCCCACCTCGTCGACGGCAACCTCGAATGAGCCTGTGGCTATTGTCTGCGTGGGCATGGCAGGCTCTGGCAAGACAACCTTCATGCAGCGCATTAATGCACACCTTCACGGCCAGCGCGATCCCCCCTACGTCATCAATCTGGACCCGGCTGTTCTTAATGTGCCCTTCGAGAGTAACATCGACATTCGCGACTCGGTCAACTACAAAGAGGTCATGAAGCAGTACAACCTCGGTCCTAATGGCGGCATCCTCACTTCTCTGAATCTGTTCTCGACAAAGGTCGACCAGATCCTTGGCCTACTCGAGAAGCGCACCAGACCAGACCCTGAAAATCCGAGCAAGAAGCAGATTAAGCACATCCTTGTCGATACGCGTATGTATTCCTGGTGGATCACCCATATGTATAGCCACACAATTGACATTGTTCTATTGTAGCCGGCCAGATCGAAGTCTTCGTATGGTCCGCCTCGGGTCAAATCCTCCTCGAGTCCCTCGCCTCGACCTTCCCCACCGTCATCGCATACATCATCGACACGCCTCGAACAGCATCCACCAGCACCTTCATGAGCAACATGCTGTACGCCTGCTCGATCCTCTACAAGACCAAGCTCCCCATGATCCTAGTGTTCAACAAGACGGACATCAAGGACGCCAGCTTCGCCAAGGAGTGGATGACGGACTACGACGCCTTCCAAGCCGCGCTATCCAGCGACGAAGCAGCCAACGCATTCGGCGGCGTCGAGGGCGAGGGCGCCGGAAGCGGGTACATGAGCAGCCTGCTCAACTCGATGAGCCTCATGTTAGAAGAGTTCTACGCACACTTAAGCGTTGTCGGTGTATCGTCCATGACGGGCGCGGGCGTAGACGATTTCTTCGCGGCGGTCAGGGAGAAGGCGGAGGAGTTCAAGAAGGACTACCGCCCAGAGCTCGAGCGCAAGAGGCAGGAGCGTGAGGGTCAGAAGCGCAAGTTACGCGAGAAGGAACTCGAGAAGATGATGAAGGGCATGTCTATGGGGTCCAACACGGCTTCCGGAAGCGCTGCGATTGATAGGTTGCCTAAGGTAGACGACGATGATGTGATGGGAGAGGGGAGTGACGATATGGATACGGATGACTATGCGGATGAGGATGAGGATGACGAGGACGATCGCGAGGGCTTGCAGGCCAGATACGAGGCTGCCATGTCGAATAATGCGGAGGCGACGTTGGAGGATGAGGCTAGCTTTGCGAAGTTCCTGCACACGCAAAACAGACAATAAGTCGGGGGGACTCTCATTACTATTAATTCCTATGATTAGGGGGGCAGACACAAGGGTCTATTGGTCATGGAGTTACTGCAATGTACATGAAAGGCATGAAAAGGAGGCATAGGCAGGCGCAATGATACCAGATTTCCGATTCGATGACACTTGATGACGACCTCCTTGGAGGATTTTTCCGTATTCCCTAGACTCCTAGACTCCTAAACTCCCAATTCCATGCCAGAGGAGATGCAACGATGCTGCAGGAAGACCCAAGGAGCATCCCTCCATGTTGGTACATGATCAGAAGACTAGAACGTATGAACAATCCCTAGCTCACTCCAGGGATTCTGACTGCAAAATGCAAAAGGCAAAAGGCAAAAGAAAGGCCATGTCCGCCTATTCGTAGATGACTGGCATGATGTTAACGTAGTGCCGAACTGGAACAAACTCGTCTCCCCGTCCCTCCCATCCTTCCTCAAACTCCTCCTCGCCCTCATTGCCCTCTTCGCTCACTTCCTCCTCATAACTCTGCTCCACCTCATAACTCTCCCCCACCTCATCATTCTCTGTATCTTCCCAACTGTCTTCCTCCGATTCATCTTCATCTTCCCAATCATCCAACTCGTATTCGTCCTCAATCCAGTGACGTTGGCCTCGAGGTAGGTCGACTCGTTCGATCAACACCACGACGGGCTTATCGTTGTTTGTGTCAATGGACTTCTCAACTTGCATCTCAAAGGACATCTCAACTTCGGGCAATTCAGTGGGCATCTCGACCGGCATCATCTCGACGGGGTAAACAATGGGGTAGGGGTTCGCGACGGGGTTCTCGGTCGGCTCCGCAACATCGTCTAGCGGGCCTCGAACTGGACCATCCTGTTTGTCACGACGGAAGCATTTAACAAGGCGTCCCCAAACAGAAAGAATGCAACCAGGAGGGGGAAATAAGCAGTAATACCTTTTGGTGCGCTCCTTGTACAGCACACGGCAGCCACATTCCTTGCAGCGGATGGGATCGCTTTTCTTCATGGGGAATTTGGTACCGCAGTCGCCGCAGAGATAGTGAATGGTTCCTCCTGAGGCGTTGACCATGTCCATGTCGTCAAAGGCGTTGCTGTGGGCTCCGGAGGCGGCGCCGCTAGCTCCGGCGTTGGCGCTCTGGGATCCAGAGGTGGGGATTTGGTAGGCTTCGCGTTGCGACATCGTGGTGACTAGGTTGTTGTTCTCAAAAGTGAGATGTGTGAGCTCGGCGTGAGGCGGGTGTGCGGTTGGCGACTGGGTGGAATGGCAATGAGAATTGCGAAAGGGAAGATGGATTGATTGAGGCCGGTCGACAAATTAATGAAGTCGGCGACGTATGGTGAAGAGCGGCGAGAGCAATCTAGCGTATTGCGTCGCGGCCGGGGCTGCTCGAAATTTGATTGACTAGGTCGAGTTGAGCGAAGAAGTTGTTATTGTTGTTGTAGAGGTGTCGCCGGATTGAATCAACAGCAGAAAGAAAGGCCAAGAGTTCTATGTGAAAAAAAGGCGGTGGGGGCGACGAGGGGCGGCAGAATTTTGGCGGCGTGCACGTACCCTGGAATTTAAGCTGATAACAGGTAGTGTGCACGCCGATTGATTGCTTAATATACATGTAGGTACCTTACTTCCTATGTAATAGGTACATGTACCTTCCCAAATCAAGTCGTTAGCACTAAAGTGCGGGGCTGTTACCTTCAATGCTGAACCGCGGCAGGTGCACGGTAGCACGACATCAATTGATTGCACTGGACCTTCCATTCACTTGGAGGAAATACGTCAGATTTGAAACGTCTTAGCATCAATTCTGACTTCTTCAACCTCGATATCAATATTACGTCCCAAGCTACACTTAATCCCGTTCTTCGTTATTGATTTAAATATTATCTATTTCTCTTCAATTGGGTATGGAGTTATTATATAGATGGCAATTTGAAATTTACCTTGGATATTAGACCTTTAATCCTACCTTCCGAAGACTAGAGCAATGACAGAATCCAAGTTGCTCCAACCCTTTGACCCTGGCGTCGTCCCTTCAGACTCTGAGCCCTGCCCCTTTTGTAATATATCGGCCTCCTTCCCCCCTTTCGAACCGCACCACCCACCTCCTGCCAATTCTCCCTCGTTAGATCCAGCAAAGCTCGCGCCTTCAGCTTTCGTCGTTCTCTCCACCCCCACACTCATCGCCTTTCTCGATATCTTACCCCTATCACCGGGCCACCTGTTGTTGTGTCCGCGCGCCCACCGCCCGAAGCTAACGGACGTCACGCCCGCAGAAGCAGCTGAATTGGGCGTATACCTACGCGTGCTGTCTGCGGCGCTGGTTCGCGCGACGGGCGTACCTGATTGGAACATTGTCCAGAATAATGGGGCAGCTGCCGCGCAGGTAGTCAATCACGTTCACTACCATTTGATCCCACGCCCTGAAATACGGGCCAGCGGAAAGTTTAGGGAGAGTTTTACCATGTTCGGAAGAGGTGTGCGTGAGGAATTGGATGACGAAGAGGCGGTTATATTGGCGGAGAAGCTCAGGCAGTGTGTGGCATTGGTGCTAGAGGAGGAGGCTAGAAAAGGGAGGTTATGATCTATGGCTGGTATATGATTACTATTTCACTAAGGCCAACATTTTACTGGGTCGCTTTATGCTGGTGGTTGTTTTACTCATTGAAGGTCTATCTGTCTAAATGCGCAAGATGGCTAACCAGATTATGTCTATCCCAAGATCTATTACAAGACACGGATATTAAGGATCTAAATTACTCGTCGTCACCAAAGAAGACCTTAATCGGCAGCCAATCGTCCGTGCAGACCTTGAAGCGATCCGGCAGGTTGTTGAGCTTGTTGATCTCTTCCTGCGTCAGTTCCCATCCGTCGAGGTCGAAGTTGCTCTCGATGCGCTCCGGCGTGACCGACTTGGGGATAACGTCCCAACCCTGCTGGATACCCCACAGAAGCAAGACTTGCTGAGGTGTCTTGCCCCTAGCCTTGGCGATGGACTGTAGCGTCTGGTCCTTGTACAGGGGCGAGTTTGTGCTGCCCAGGCAAGAGTAGCCAGTTACGTGGATACCCTTCTCTTTGCAGTATGCGACCAGCTTAGGTGAAGGATTGTTGGGGTGGAGCTCAATCTGGTTGACAGCAGGTTTGACCTGTAATAAGGTCAGCTTCTAGGTCAACTCTAGGTTATAAGGTCAAAACTTGCCTTGCAAGAGGGGTCGTTGAGGAGCTTCTCTAGGTTGGTGATACCGAAGTTGGAAACTCCGATGTTGCGGACCTTGCCGGTGCCAAGCAGCTTCTGCATCTCGCGCCAGGTATCGATGAAGTTCCAGTCGTCATAGTGTTTCTTCGTGTCGTCAGGGCGCGTGGAGCTGGGCCAGTGCATTAGATATAGGTCGACATAGTCTAGGCCGAGGTTCTTAAGGGAGGTATCAAGCCCTTCGGCTACGCGCTTGTGCCAGGTGTTGTCGAGCTTGGTGGTGACCCAGATCTGTTCGCGAGGTACACCCGAGGCACGAATACCTTCTCCCACATCAGTTTCGTTACCATAAGCCAATGCCGTGTCGATGTAGCGGTAACCGACCGAGAGGGCGTGCTTGACGGCCTTAGCTGTCGCGTCCTTAGGCGACTGCCAGGTTCCTAGACCGATGGCTGGGATCTTGTCGCCCGAGGGGAGGGTAAAAGTCTTGCTATAATAAGATGGTCAGAAAGGTCTAAATTCCATTATCACTCTTCCATGTCAAGCAAGAGAGATGCTTACCTGGTGTTCTTGATCTCTGCCATTGTATCAAGTCGTATCTACCAAGTTCAGAAACAAGTGAATTCTACCGAACATTCAGCAGCTACGTAGGTATCTCAGCGATGGTGTGTCTAGATATATGTATGTGCGGGAAGATGACGGCTAGTATTTGATTCTAGCTACTTCTATCTATTTGCCTAAACATGGTTCAAACGTCTAGTTTCCCTTTACCATCATAGGAGGAATCTGAGGTAGGATATGACGCATGGGGAATCCACAATATCATCAAGGTATTCGATTAGGTTACTTCCAAAGGCAACTTGTACCTGTTTAATGTACTATAGTGTACGGGGAATATTTACCCACCCCTCCAGCCCTCCCCACTACACTTGATGTAAGTCAGTTACTGGTGTACTGCCGGATTCGCGGATTTTCATGCATTATTAGAATCTACTTGTGATCTGTGGGTTTCCGTCATGGTGTTCATAAGCCGTCGACAGATAGACAATCTTGCTTTACCCTAGCAATCATTGAAATTACGAGTGCAATCCTCTCTTGAACCTGTCTGGCCGCCTGGATGCCTACCTACCTACATCTATGTACCGTATACTGGTCAATTAGTGCGGGCTCTAAAACTTTCCTAGTCGGACCTAAAGGCTCACTAACTGGCCAATCGCATTCCCCCATATTTGTCATTAGTCGTATGCAGCTACCCACAGTTTGACGTCTAAATCAGATTATACATGTGGGTATGTCCTATGCGGAACTATTCTACCGTAGCGGTGCCAGCTAGATAGAGAACCATTAGTAATAGAAAATACATGTTTACGTCGTTGCCCAGTATGGATATACATAGATTCTAAAAGAGGTATGGTTGACAGGGAGTCTATTGGACCCTGAAGACTCGGGTGTACTTCAGCCATTTTTAGACTATTTTGTAAAAGCATAAAACAATGTTTCTCTTGAAGACAGGGAGTACTTTTTAACTACTTGTAGACTAGATAAGACAAACTCATCTACCTTTAGTCTTTGGTTGTCGTAGGTAGTTATGGTTTGAGTTGCTAGTTGCTCCTGATTCGGTAGAGTATAGGACCGAAATCTCTATTGGATAGTGGGGTCATATTAGCTAGGTAGCTAGGACATGAGGGACCCCTACGACCCTCACAATTTGGCAATATCAACCTGCATTACCACTATCACAATCACCAATCAGAGAGTTGCAGGACTCCTGATACATAGCATCAGTGGTTTAGTGGTAAAATCCATCGTTGCCATCGATGGGCCCCGCGTTCGATTCGCGGCTGATGCATTTCTTTTGCTGCTTTTCGGTTTTCCGTAGTATTGGAAGTTGATCCTTTTTTTGTCCCCGTTATACTGTTTCTAGACGTACAGCGAGGTAGATAGGTAAACTATTATCTTATGGGCTTGGACAGCGTTCAAGAGGTATGCGGGATCTATAATATTTAAGAAGGAGGTTCCTGGCTACTATATCTGTAGGCTGAACTTTGTGACTCGAACATGGAGCCAACCAGTCAAGCTCTTCCTTCATTGGCCCAACTCTGAGATTCTCACCAAGAGAAACGCCGTAATTTTGCCCTGAATGTATAGGACGTTACATTAGCTACCAGTCAACTTTAAGCTATAACTCGTCCTCTATCAACGCCCCAAGTGCTCAATTTCGCCCTGACAACCAAGAGGACCTCCTTTTCTTTCCATCTACTCCTTCTCTCACTACACCAAGATTGAAATGCCCCCGTCCATTAGGCACGTACTCTTAAGGATTCACGTAGGCCGCATAACCCAACTTCGATCCTTCTACGCGCGTAATAGGTAACTCATCCAAGTTAACCCCATCAAGAACCCGCAGGTTAATTGGTGACCAATCCAAGTGATCAATGGTCCATTGGCGCTTGTCCTGGGGTAGTTCGGAGATCTGCTCGGACGTGTAGTTGTCAATGTGGTTATGGATGGGCACGCCGCAAGTCCGACAGAACGACTTCTTCCATATCCCGCGCCCGAAGGAGTAGTAGCTGAAATTAGAGGCGCCGACTATGGTCACTTGGGATTTAGAGGGGTAGATCCAGCAGTACGCGTGCTAGATTTGTTAATGGATATATGTCTTCAAACTAGGACTACTGGGTAGACTGATGGGAAAGGGTTTGAGGAGTTACTTGAGAACAGCATCTTACCCGAGTACATATGCTGCAGTCGCATAGAATGATGTTCGCGTCGTACGTGCTATCAATGGGCTTTGACTTGAGGCCTAATGTGATACTTCCGCAGTGACAACCGCCGGTGTAAAGCTTTCCGCCTTCAATCTCAGCTTCAGGCTCTTGGCCATTAAACCCCGGTGGCCTCCAGGCTAGTGTTGGTGATACATTTTTAATTCTAGTGAAGTAGAAGTTAATCTTATATTTCTCTACGACTGGTTACTCCTAGACATCCTTGTGGGAGTAGACTCACTGTTGGATGTCCAAAGCCCACTCATTGAAACTTTGAAATGCTCGCAACTAAGATGATTTAGCGAAACTTCTCATGCATGAGGAACGCAGGCGATGTCATGTATCCTTACATTCACGTACATCTCCGAGTCAACGCGGAATAAGGAGGTACCGCAATTCGGACAGAACTAAGGTAGCCATGAAGTGGCTACCTATCAGCAAATTTCCATCATGTCCTTCTGTAGACTTCGATTTACGACTAACGTGTTTAAACAGACATGGCATTTAACTTACTTGGTGCTTTATATTGCTGAAGCCATAGCTTGATAGAGATGACGGATCACCCTTTACGAATTCGATGTCATCGCTGGATCGAAGGCAGTAGTAAATGCCGCCCCTTTTATAGCAGTAGCTGTCATCGAACTGCAATCCAGTTTTGACGGTCTCCGGAAGGTTGACTTCGAACACGTAGGCGCCGCAATGACAATTCGCGTGGTACTTCTTGAGGGATCGTTCGGCCATCGTCGTGAGTAAGTATGTTTCTAGTAGAGTGCGATGTAAGGTGAAGACAAGTTCAGCTAGAGCAGTTGTGTCAGATGAAATGAGTCATAACCTTAGGATCTGCTCGTATGTACGAGTCGGAAAATGTGTAAAACCCGTGGATCGGTTAGAATCACAGTTTTATACGTCCCTAGATTCTCGCGTATAGTGTCTTAATTATCGTAGAAACATAGAATTATACCGAAGTACAGCACAGTTTTAATTCATCAATGTGTGCCTATGGTGAGATTACTACCAAATACATTCATTTACCAATTCCATGTGCTTAGCTGACCACGTATGTGTCCAATTTGACTTGCGTTTTCATCAGGATCTCGCAATAGATGGTAGCGATGGATGCTTCCTTTCATATAGGATATCAAAATAGGGAAAGGTGAGACGTGTTCGACGGGAATGAATTGGTACCAGTCGTGGCCTATGAATGCTACCATAGGCGTTAGGTCTAGGCGAGTTCCCCCCTGACATGCCACATAACCCCAATCTCTTCCAGCCGTCTTAGTACCTATGTTGCGCCTTAATGTGTTTTCGTGACTCGGAACTCCAGCGAATAGACCCAATAATCCCCAGAGACGCCCGCTAATACCCATAAGAATGATCATAACACCAGAGCAGAGAAGGGCATTTTCATATTCCCAATATAACTCCGGTCCTCGTGTCTTTATTCCTTCCGTCGTGTCTCATATGTCGCAATAGCTGCCTCGAGCTCAGCAAGGTTTGTGCGGTCGCCATAGGCATTCTCCAGAGCCTCTACGGCCTCGCTTCGGTGGCTAGGTGTTGCTACGGCCACTGCCGGAACCATCTCTGCGCTTCGGAACAACTGGTCCTGTTCAACATGGTGCTCTTTCTGCCATTGTTCGGCCTTCATCGCTCTGTATTTCGCCAAGCCGTAGCCTTTTGCCCGGGGACATGTTAGTCAATACCATACATGTCGTATTAAGTTAAGGGTGTCTGAAGTTGAGACTGAATAAGACTAACCGATTCCTACGGCTGCGACCGTGGCGGTGGCACTACGAGATGAGTTAGTACTTTGTATATCGATATGACGTTGATAGAGCATGAGCATACATTCTCCTCTCAATCCGTCCTGACTTATGTAAAGCGGGAAGATAGCTTGGGTGGACTGGAGAAGTAGCCGAGAATGGCCGTGGTGTGTGGAGGTTCATAGGCATTTTGTTACTCTCTTGGGGTAGAAAGGGGTGGCGTAGATCACAAGATATAGGTAAGTGAGAGGATAGATGGTAGTTATGTATGTGTTCTAGTAATACTACTTCGACGAATAAGTTCCAGGTTCACAAGTATCGAAGTCTTCGGAATACTAGAATAGGATAGATAGATAAAATAGCTGAGAGGTAGGGCAAGAGTAGTATATATATGTAGGTATGAGTCGTAGCTTTTTGTAGTAGTAGTAGTAGTCAGGTAGGTATCGAACGAACTGAAGGGTTCTAGCCCGACGACCCTTGGCAGGGACAGGAAGGTCTATATAAAAATCTATATAAGAAGAGAGGTATGATCCAATCCCGGCTGGCCAAGCCAAATAAAGGCTTGATGCCTGTCATGTTTTCCTGATTATTCTTACGACTGTTGTGGGCGAATGGGATGGGAATGAGCCGAGATGGAACGATGCGACGTACGAAACTCGCTCTTAACAGTGGGAGAAATAAGAAGAGCGGGGAAGGATCACCAAAGCGCATATGCAATGTCGTGTGATCGTGGGGTCACTCCTACCCGCTCAGCCTGCTGCAGGGCGGGAAAAATGATGCGAATACATAGTAATATGCGCGAATATATTAGGTTAACCGATAACTAAAACTCCGGCCTAGAGCGTAAAAAAGGTTAAAATACACTACTAGTAATTTCCAGGTAGGGACAACTAGGGAGTAACCGCTCTACCGGGACAGCCCGAAGTTTTAGGCCATGGATGTTTCCTTTTCACGGGCATGGGCCATTCTGGGGTCTTCTCTTTTAACCTCTTCAACTAATACCGCTAAATATTGTACATCCCGGTAGTTGATGATACATGGAACGAAACTGAGGCTCTTTTTCTTTTCTTCATCTACCTAGGATCCCTTTACTACCCACCCACCCGTCCCGTATTGTCTTGAGCAGATCGTTGGAGGAGGGTCTAGCCTAGGATATTCTTACCTATATGCACCCCATATCGAAAAAACACGGCATATTCGTCCCTTACCGGTCCTCCTCCCGCATTCATGCCTAACCGACCTTTCCTTGCTTGCTTTAGGTACCTCTGTGGCAACTACCGTACAGCGAGTAAGCCATCTACATAAACCTGCAGGTGACGGGGCTGACGGGTAACCCATTTTGGTTACTTGGGTAGTAGCTCACCTACGACCACGGCTTGTAATATGCATGTGATGGAATGAGTGGTTTTCCGCTTGGTATACATTCCTTCATTATATCGATATCCTTCCTGAATAGGACGGTCGAAGCGCGTCTAATACTTGAGAACCTGAAGCAAACATGTGGAGAGTAAGACGATCAATCTATACATAGTAAAAATAAACCTTCTTGAAAGGCTTGTTATCTGATAAACATCAAACAGCCGGTATAAGAAATTACCGAGGTTCCACGCCATGCCGTTTAACCTGTATGGATCTTATCCATGCTTGGCTGTCTCGTACTACAAGCCTCATGCTTTTCCGGGTTGGAAAGTTGGAGAAGGCATATACTAGGTACGTATGATACGCTATCATAAAGTTACAGCCGATTCATGCTTGTATGACTAGTAGGAGAAGGACACCGGGTATCGATGCAAAGTCTTAAGGCCGTACCGGCTTATTAGGCATATGGCTTATGCGGGTTTGTGTGTTCATTCACGATAGAAAAGACCAGTCCTCTCGCTTGTGTTGATAGAGGAGGGGACTGCCCAGGGACTCGTATTGGCTACATCTACACGCAGGTTAGGTAACGTTAGGTACCAAGAGGTATGCATACGACTCGATAAACCCGTAATGGCTTGATATCAGAGTGTTTCGCACAAGGCATACAACTTTGGCATGACTACGCTCATGAATACTTTCGTCGTGAAATAATTTGCATTGTCTAAATCACGTCGAGGTACTTCAGAACCACGTTTTTGATCCGTGCTATCTCTCGACTTGAGCGTTCCACTTGATGCTACATCATCTTGGATGTCACTACTACAGGTTTATTGGCCTCCCGCAAGCCCACATTCATTTGGTCATGTTGCGAATACGTGCCACCTTTTTAAGTCGAGATCTCAGCGACCTCCGATCTGTATCATCTACTTTTCGCCAAGCTACCTCTTATCCGGATTAAGCGGCCGCTGTACCAATCTTGTTCAAACCCTTGAGCGAGCCAAGACTCAGGGCCAAACCTTGCGACCTGCTTCTTATGCGGACGAAACCCGTGATTGGCCCATCTTCGCCTTCTTTCTCGATACTGAGGTTTGCTAGCGCATCCTCGCCTGCAAGCTGTTAGTTTCTATTATGCAGATAAGGGTTAAGATTGAGAACTCACCGAACACACTCCTTGCGTATAGGTTGGCACTCAAGAATTGGCAATCACCCTTCATGCTGGCTTCAGGGGTCAAGCAGTTCATATTCGTGCAAGCCATCAGCTGCTCTAAGAAGTCGCGGAGGCTCTTAGCCTTGCTGTTGATGTTAACTTTATTCTCCCACTCGAACTCGGTCCACATTGTGCGGAATTGCGTTTCTGTACACGTCGCCGGCTGAATGTAGTCCATGATATCAACATGTAAATCATTAAGAATGACAACGTTGGTGTCGGTGCTGTGAGCGCCGTCATATACCACGTTGCCGAAGATGACGCCCGTATCTGTTGACGAAACCTTGATAGTACATTGCACGTTGTGGAAGTCGTGAGGGCCGAGGTTCTGCGTCGTAGGTCGTTCAACTACCTTGAGATCACCTAAGGTGGCAAATTCGACGGACAGGTTCTGAAGAGTTTCGGTTGTTTGGTTGACCAAAAGAACATCTAGGACAATGTCGAATTGGTGCACCTTAACGTACGCTTCGGCGTATACAGGATCGGAGAAACCAGTGAGTTGAACAACACGGCTCAACTTGGATGATAAGTCCTCAGACACGGCCTCTCCACCAGTTGCCTTTTCAAGGTCGAGCTCGATCTCGTCGGTGCCATCACCCATATTCTTTTTAGAAAGTTGTCGGATCTGTACAACATCGTCAACTTGGATGGCAGTCTTGGCTTTTTCGAAAGCTGCCTTGGCGGCTCGCTTCTTCTCCTCAACTTGAACCATAGCTCGGAATGCTTTCCGTGTATCGTCGAGGAACACGGTTTCAAGTTCCTTCCTCTGCTCGAACTCGGACAGTGACCGAACACAAGACATGATTCTGTCAACAGAGTCTTCGTCGATAGGGGCCTTGACAAATTGCGACTGGCCGACACGTATGATGGAAATCATGATTAACATAGCTTCAGCCTTGAGGGCGTTCGTTCGTGCCTTGTCCGAAGAAATCTCAGAATGGCGCATAACCAATTTCGTAAGAGTTGCGGAAAGAACAGCAGCCAAATAGTAGTCGCCGTCGAGGATTAGCTGTCGTAGCGGAGGTTTCTGAGCAGCCTTGACGGCCTCTAACTTCGCTGCGGCGGTAGAGCTACTGGTGAGAGCCGTTTCGGTAGCGTATGTTCCGTCTGCAAGCACTCTTCTTGAGCCTGACGATGCTGTTGGCTTCGAGTGACCATTGAC
Source organism: Hypoxylon sp. CO27-5 (assembly GCA_002120305.1). Classification (NCBI taxonomy): domain Eukaryota; kingdom Fungi; phylum Ascomycota; class Sordariomycetes; order Xylariales; family Hypoxylaceae; genus Hypoxylon; species Hypoxylon sp. CO27-5. The sequence continues at coordinate 34,767 of KZ112589.1, read as the reverse complement.
TTGCTCCTTCTCTTTCTCCTCATCACCGTCCACATTCTCTAATAGCCGTTGCTCAGAGGCCAGAATTGGTATTTCGCCCAAGCTTGCACGTATTCTCTTCCATGCATCTCGAATGTCCTTTTCTTCAAGAGAATACTCTCCAATAATCCAGATAATTCCGCGGTAGACCTTTCCGGCTCTAACCTCACTAAGAGTATCAACCAGTCGTGCAACAATAGATGGCCGCAGCTTGGGGAACTTCTCAACAACTTCCTTGACGAAAGTGATAACATCGACAGCGGAAGAGTTACTGAAGTCGGCAATGAAATCCATTAATAGATCCACCACACTTGCTGCAACTTCTGAGAACTTAATGGCACACTGGTGGATGGAATGGATGAGCAGCTGGCGGTACTCAGCGTTCTTCTCGTATTCTTGGTCGACAGTCTTGGAAAGTTCCTTCTTGAGCAGCAGAATAACTTCCTCAACATTCTTGCTTGACACCATCTCTAGCGCAATACTAAGGGCCTTTCGTCTGACGTCGATATCGGGACTAGATAACGCGCGTAAGATTTCCATCACAAGATCGTCCAGCACGCCTTCATTCTTCTGCCGTAACTGGTCTACCCGGTCTAGAACGATGAGCTTAACATTGTTATCGGCCTCCTTGATGCTTAGTTCGATGAACTTGGCCGCTGCGGCTTTTACTGCCACAGGGTTGCTAGTCAGAGCTGTCAAGGATGAGGCAGCTTCGTATACAACAGTCGAGGCTCCGGCCTCGAGCAGGTCGAAGATGAGCCTAAGATAACGGGCCTACAATTGTCAGCTCTAGTGCTGTAACTTATTATTATAATCCTCTTACCTTGTGCTGGGGGTTATGAACTGCGTCTTTTCGAATGAACTCAAGCTCCACCAATTGGAGCAATTCCTCGGCGTTAGGAATACCCTCAAATACGGAGCTTAGGTAAGCCAAGGCCTTGTCATGGTCGATGCTAGCGAGAGCCGCAAAAGCGTTGCGCTTGCAGGTAGCATCACTCTCTCCCTCGAGGAATGTGGCGATCAGATCAGAGGCATCCGGAATAAGGGTGGGTGAATGTTGGAAGATGGATGAGATGGCGAAGACGGCATTCTTTCGAACGTAGGCATGACGATGTTCGAGGCAAGCCCGGGCAGAAGATAGTAGGGGTTCGATCAACTCGGGCTCTCGTAACTTGCACAAGAAGCGCAGCGTATTTCCTCTGATGTACTCGTTGGGATGTTGAAGATCATTTCTGATGCCGTTGCTGGATAATGAGCTGTCAGTAAATGCGTTCCTCCATCCTCAGTCTTAGTAACTCCCGCCACTCACCAAACAAGAATCATCTCCTGCTTTAGCTTGCCGCTCGCATCGTGTTTAGGGCAGATCTCGTAGTAGAAGTATAATAACTTCTTCAATGGCTTATACCTCGAAGGCATAACAAATCGGATGATGTGCATAAGAAGTTGAGGCATAGGATCGCCATTTAACATGACGGTTAAGATGCGCTTCATTGTATCGACCTTTGTCTCATCTGTGCCCTTTTCTAGCTGCATGCGCAGATCTGACATGGTAGGGACATCCGCAGCATTGTCCTGATGGACCAAGCTGTACGCGTTCTCGAGAAAGGTCGTCATGCTGGGCAATTGTTGCGGTTCCCCGACCGCCTTGATTAACTTGAATCTGTTAAAGTGTATATGTATATGTCGACGGCCCGAAGAGAAAGAGAACAAGAACGGCGGAAGGAAGTTTAGTTAAGTAGCGGTGGTATTCAAAGAGTTGCGTCGAGATTCGGGCTCGAAGCTGCGTAATCACACGTCGTAGTAGGATTGAAGAATTACAGCGGCCGTCTCGACATTAAAGAGGTGGTCTAAAGAGATCAATGCGATCATGCATGCCAGAGGGAGTGGCTTTGCTTTCGTCAAGAACAGCGGCGATGGTGTTTGAGGATAGATAATTAGAATTGGTGATAATCGGTACAGGCTGGCCCAAAATCCAAATGTCCACATCCCACTAGCCACAGAAATCTGTCCCTCCTGAAATGGATATGGGTCTACCGGTTTAGGACATATGATTGGCTTATAAGCTTGTTTGAATTAAATAATCCAGTTCCGAAAATTAGCCTTGTCGCCTAAGCCAGCCTCAACTCATTATTGCACCGACCCGTATCTGTGGCTTACGTCTAGTACAGGTAGGTACCTACCTTTGTACCTCGAGAACCATTGACCGCCTTCACATCCCTGTTCCCCACGTCGGTCTAAACTCTCTGCCCCGCCAAAAACATTCTACATAGAGCTTTGTTCTGCCAGGTGCAATTCAGTTGAAGCCTCGTCGCAACATTAACAACCAAGAAACAAAGTTCACTACATAGAAATCGCCTTACGAACATTGTATCACCGCCACCAATCCGACAAAGGAGAATTAACGAGACGAGACGAGACAAAACATACTTCTATTATATTACATTAATACGACCACATTCAGTGCGACAACTCCATCCGCCAATATGGCTTCATCATCCGGCGAACCTTTCTATCTCCGATACTAGTACGTACAGACAAACCCCAACCCGATAAAAAGATCAGGAATTAATCCATTGATTTTTCTTATAGTTCGGGTCACTCTGGTCGATTCGGACATGAATTCCTAGGCGAGCCAATTCCAATTCCAATTCCAATTCCAATTCCAGTTCCAATCCACACTTGTGGGAAACTCATCTATTCGTGGATGGAAGACTAACAGCAACGCAGAGTTTGACATCAGAGTCGTAGGCGATGGACGAAGCGCCGTAGCTCGATACGCGAACAATTCGAACTACCGTAACGACAGTCTTATCCGAAAAGAGAGTACGTCTTATTGCGCTTCCTTCATCTGAACACTTTCGGCAAAGACGCGAGCAGAAACATGGCTAATAAAGGGAAATAGTGTGCGTCAGTTCGCTGGTTGTTGATGAGATCAAGCGCATCGTCAAGACAAGCGAGATCATGAAGGAAGACGATGCGAAGTGGCCCCAGAAGAACAAGGACGGTAGACAGGAGCTGGAGATTCGCATGGGCAATGAGCACATATCGTTCGAGGTGAGCAGATCCCGCGTTGTTGGTTACTGCTGTGAAACAATCCTAACCTCCCCAACTCTACAGACAGCTAAGATCGGATCTCTAATCGATGTGACCGAGTCGGCGGACCCTGAAGGATTGCGCGTATTCTACTACCTGGTGCAGGATCTTAAGGCGCTCGTATTCAGTCTGACGTCACTGCATTTCAAGATTAAGCCCATTTCGTGATATGGAGTTGGGAGAAAAAAGATGCGCAAACGCGAAGTTTATCATCATTATGTACACCCGGAGTACATAACTTTGTCCTCCTTATAACTAGAATATACCCCCTTGACTAAAAGTCGTGAAATGCTATGGTACCTCTTTGTCATGAACATGACGTCTCTAAATGCGAGACCGTCAATGTAATAGATTCTGCGCTAGACCTCAGCAAGATTTCGCGTTCCATACTTCTCCTCCATGTCTGCGTCGCGAAATCAAGATGTTAACTAATACTATTCGTTAATATGATTCTTCGCCTGCATAAATTACTGCTGATTGGGCGAATGGTCGTGTCGCATGCTGTCAACCGTTCACCATCCACCTGCTATTCGTCGGTCTTCTATAATCGTTCTTCCGTGGGAAAGCTGTGTAAAATCATCGGAACTCTACAGCCCCGAAACAGCCTCTATCCTCCACGTGCTTAAGTTCTAGTTGCTGGAATCTGATGGAATGATGTTAGCGACGATGTTCCTTGTTAGTGACGTGGATCACAGTAGATAAAAGAGATTATATAATATCACAAGGTATTTCAAGGGATAGACAGTGATAAACATAAATCATCGTAAACATAAAACGTGAAATATTGTGTAGAAAAAAGGGAGGCATACTTTTCACTCTTGGAGTGGAAATAAATTCCGCTCACACTACCCTCCTTCTGGTTGAAGCAGATGTAGTAGAATCCCTCGAAGCTGGCACCGTTGATGGTACGAACGCGGTGGTCAGGGACGAGGAAGTGCTCCTTCCAGCGCATGAATATGTTCTCGCGCTGCGCTAGGTTCGGGATCGAGACTGGTCCCTTGCGCACCTGCTTGGAGTATTGTCGGAATGCCGAGAATTTACTCCAATGGCTCAGGTCAATCTTCTCTGTCGCGCCCCAGCTGTCGTGGTTAGTAATGAACCCATATTTGCTTCCAATGAGCTCGCCCTCGAAGTACGTCGTTAATGTCGGGTTATCCTCCGTCAGGCCTGTGTGAGAAGTAGTGTTAGCGTATACTATTCCACTCTGAGGGACAGTGTGGTGATGGATCGTGAAAGGCAACAGAGTAACGGCAGCAAGTGGCAAACAAACCTTGTATCTTCAGGAAACCGCAGAGGAATGACTCCCGTAGATCGACGTATTTGATCTCCACCTGCACATCGTACACCTGCCGTTCTGACTGCTGCGTGCCGTGGAATCTACTACCCGGACGCAGGAACGACGACGGTGAGGTAGGTATTATCTTGTATGGGGTAAGCAAATGCCACTTATTGGTACAGGGTACGGCGCATGAACCTACTCGGATATTAGAATAATCGTATCCCATTGAGGGCATAAAGACGCCCCCTTGCAATCGACCAGGCATCGCTCCGAATTCTTGCTTCTCGCTATCTGCGCCGATGGACGACACAATATCATAACTACCTCTCGGTCGTTGTCTCGATAAGACATCGGCGTCGCCTCTAGCCGATGCATCATCATCTGCGTCGGTCGGTTTGTGGGTAGATGTTGTGATTTGTGATGGGGAATCGGGGCGGTCAGAGGCGAGAAGGGTGGGTTCGGTGCCGCTCCTTGAATCTGGTCTAGGTGATTCAGTGGCTGATCGCGAGTCTGAAATGGCGTCGTGGACCCGGGTGGCAAGTGACGGCGCGCTAACTGGTTCAGGGGACGATGGTGGTTCCTCGCTGTCGATATTCATCTCGAGGCCATCTTCGTCGGGTCGCCAACTATTTCGGGCAGCTTCTTCAGGATCAGGACATGACGAGCTGTGTGTTCTAGGCGGAAGTTCGGGCGGCGGATTGCTAGAAGGGGTAGGCATGCTGAGGCGTATCGGTGTGTGACGGCGATGGGCTTGTTCACAGGTAGCCTTTGTCTCTCTTAAGTATGAGAAAATGTCTTGGGTGACAAGCGCGATGGGCTGCTGCGCGTGAGATTGAAATAGGTAATAAAGCCTTATGTGCCGTAACGACGAGAGGAAATGTACAATGTAAATTAATGCAATGGTAGAAAAAGAAGTATATGAAATTAATGAGAAGCCCACACCAAAGGAAAAAAAGAGTATCTCGTGATGGTCAAGTAAAAAGGGTTACCACGATTAGATTGACGAAGAGAGAAACTGGGCCTCTTTCAAGGTCGTAGGGATTAAAGCTACCGCCAAAACGTTGTGGAAGTCGGCCTCGACTCGTTGCAGGATTGTAGCAAGTCGCCAGTCTGGGGGTGGAGAAAGGGACCCAACGCCTTTAACTCTTTCTGGTTTATTGGAGACAAGGGGGGGGGAGGGGGGAGCCGTGAGTCTATTAATAGGAGCTGGTATAGGGTAATGTAGTGCTGGGAAAGCACATGCCTAGTAGAAGAAGAAAAAAATAGGGGTGAAAGTTGGAAAGATGTAAAAGTTGAGTGTATCTATATAACGTACCTATGCTATAGGTAATCAGCGCGATTTCAAAGGTGAGAGTAACTCTATATTTTATTCTATTAGTAAGATGGCGCATAATAGAGATACATATCTTTGACCGACATGTGAATTGCGAATGGCTTACGTATTACTCTTATTTGCAGCTGTTGTAGAACCTGAAATAGTCGTGACAACTTTGGTTCTTATACGAGCTGTCATATAAGAAGCAAGAACCATCAAAAATATATATCTCATATTTACCTGTCAGCCGAAACTTTTATACTAGACATTGCGGTTTTCGCATTCGGAAATGCTCCAATAAGGAATGCTCACATTCGACTCTCATGACGCTCTTGTCGGGGGGCGGAACGCTATGTATGTCTTAGACATGTGCCATGTGTTGAAGATCTCCCCCCAAGACTGCTAATACCTGATGATAATACTCACGGAACTCATTTAAGCAAGGTAGATGGTACTATTTTCGTTTCACTACTCTATTGTGGTCATATTGAATATAGGTGGAATTTAGTTATTCGTTGAGGCATAATTGTGGTTCACTGCATACATGACACTAGAGTCTCTCATGCTGTGTTCTCAGGAAATACTCATTACAGCATAAGTGGCGCTCGACCAGGGAGAAGTCGGTCAGCACCTAAATCCCCTACTGGATGGAGTTCAGTGCTACTAGTTAATATGTAATCCCAAGGTTCTTGTATCGGGTTTCTAACCTATATAATTAGAAAGATGTTCAACTTAGACGAACAATAAGAAGGGAAGACTTGCATGTAAGTGTGCAGGCACAATTACACCGGCCGTAGCATTAATACAGCTCCGGGGGGACTTTTGTACATTGACACAAACTGAAAACTCCCACACAGGTGACCCATCCAAGGTTTAGAGAGCAAAGCCAACGCTTCAGCTTGTCCTGTCGCGACGGCCCGCTGGCGTTAACCTTAATACCTGAGAGGTGAGACTACCTAGTTCATACACACAATAATTTAGGCCAGATGAGGGGGAAGATTGTACAGATATTTTTTTGCGGATAGACTTCGGATTATAAGAGATACGCTCTGCCCCGAGGAGGGCAATCAATTCCCGGGAATATGAATAATCTACAGCCCCGAGACCCTACCCGTCCATGTGCTGTATCCATAATAAATTGATTGATCACGGCTTACGTGGAAATTCGTCCTTCATAACTCCTTTTCCCGTTAATTCGGTATCCGAGTCTCCGCCGACCAGTAAGAGGGTATAAGAAAGGATCACCAAGATTTGATGCTCGGCTTATCTAGAACCAGCATCCGTGCTTGCTTTCCCTGGCTTGAAACCTTTAAAGTACGCACGGCGGAACGAGTTTAGGTCATCCGCAGTGTGGCCCTTCACTTGTTCCTCTCGCTTCCTCTCTGCGAGAGCGGACATATCGACTTCTGAGTCTGGCAAACGGCGATAAGTGATCAATCTTCGTGACCCTGATAGATCTAGTCAGTTGAAAACCGTGCGCGAAATAGGTATATGGGGTCACTGACACTTGTAGAATGCTTGAGTACAAACAACCGCAACGCCCAAACACGGGTGTGTTGGCACAGGAATCTCCTGTTCCTCATCGTTTGCTGTTGGCATCCAGAAGGAGAGGCGCCCATTGTCCACCAACGTATCTGAGGCAAAGTTCAGAATGTCGTCCAACATAGCCGTAAAGCTATATGGCTTCTTCGGGGGCACGAACGACGGATTTCTAAATCAATTAGTGACGTTTATCTGATTGTCTAAGAAATTTACATTACCGGTAATTCTGCTTTCCCTTTTCCACCAGCCAGGCATCCTTCTGCTCAGGGTCCCTGCACCCAAGGACTTTCAATCCCTCTCTTACACCGTATGGTGGGTCGCAGACGATACCATCAAGTATCCTCGCTTTTCGGACGGGAGTATTCGTCAGATCGCTTACGAAAACGTCGCCCAGCAAATCTTTAAGCCCGTACTGCTCGAAATTACCTATTAAGCTCTTCTTACCACCTTCGCCTCTGACACTGCGACCATCGATGTCGCTCCCCCAACCAAGGGCGCCAAAATGAGCGCATGCAATTGGAAAACTACCAGTTCCTACGAAAGGATCATAGAATATCTTCCCTGGTGCCGCAAGGGCGATATTAGCAGTGACTAAAGCAAGTTCCGAGTCCATGGATGTGGTGCTGATATAACCTCGCTTCTTGAGGTCATAAGTTTTGATTAGATCTCGTACACTATGACCGACAAGACGGCCAAAATGCACTTTCAATGGGTTAGGTAAGTTGCGCGGTACGGCATCGAATTCCCATTGTTCGAAGATGGTAAATTTCTGGTCTGGATTCTTGAGAAGAATTAACCCATCGAAGCCCAGGTAAGCGAAAGAGTTTATGAGATCCAATTTCCGCTTCTCTGATCGAGAACCCTGGTAAGCATCTATGTTGATCTTGAACGAAACGTGTTTATATTGCGACCATAAGTGAGCGGTGTCACGTTTGACAATGGCATGCAGCTCGTCGTACGTCTCAGCGGTGCCCCAATGCTCATGTATAGTTTGCGCCAAGACTGAGCGTCTTAAGAGAGCCTTCGCAGCATCTTCAGACGGAAGTCGAACTATGCAAAAAGGCGACTACGTAGAAACCCTGGTAAGTACCAAGTCACCAAGAGAAAATTGTAGCGTCTGGATGATTACCTCTTCACTGTAGGATATGACCTCTAGATTGACACCTTCGACAATAGCGAGGGCTTGAATCTCTGCCAAACGGAAAGTCTCATGAGACTGAGAAAAACGAATGAGATATTCCATCTTTTAACTATGTGCCTTGCACTGTTGCAAAGCCGCCCAGAACAGATTTGAATGCTCCTGCTATGTCTTTATCTGAAGCTCGCTCCATCTGAGGATCGGAATTACTTGTTGGTAGTTGTCGCTTGAACGGTCAAGTCAGGCTGAGGACTATGCGCATATTCCACAATCGTGAAAAGAGTTTGGCATGGAGAGCTGGGAGTGTACCCAGAAACCCGAAGAAAAATGGCCGAGTTAGTATATGGCGCTATTATAAATATTAAGATAGACCATCTTAATGCAATTTTTGTATTGATTATCTTTGCATAATATCATATTAAACATAATAGTCTTATAGGAGATGGCACGGTTAATTCCACACTCAAGGGTTGGTGTATGTAACCTTCATGGTTCAACTTTTCTAATTTGAATATCTTAGTATTTACATGTGTCTCCCATCACATTGAAAATAACATAACTGTTATGCGAGCTACATATCGCGACATTCCTTTGACCTAAATTTACGAAAGAGGATGTTCTCATTCGCGACTCCAAGTGTCTACCAATCTTCAAAATGTTTTGTCACATATGGCGTGATGAGCCATCTTGAACCTGGACAGGTTCCAACCAAAGGAAAGCCATGGAGTGCATTACTAGGGCAAGACTTCGTTCACAAGGTCTGGTTCCTCCTACAGCCTTCCAAGGTTATTATATTCAATATACTGCGCTTGCTAATACAAGATAGGTTGATTTAATTCTCCCGGAAGAACTACTACAGCTTGTCAAGGACAAAATCACTGGCGACCCAAGCCGTGCGCCCGTATTTTATAAGGTCATCATGAAACTCGGTCAAATCCTAGAGGGGCATTTCTTTACCGAGTACATCAAGAGAGGTAGGTAATCTAGTTAAAGATCATTCTCACGTGAATAGCAAGAGGCTGACACCTAGTCGCGAAAGGAAACATCATGATGCTCTCGGAAGGAAAAATAGATTTTGAGAATGTATTTTCATTGAAAGAAGGTAAGTAATATTGTCATACTTGGCCACCACTGTAGAATTCATGCAACTGACACTATATATAATTCTAGGCGTGCTCATGATGTATCTTGATAAAGAGACGTACGAGAGAGCTGGGCTTGTCGGCAAACCCCATGGGGTGAAGGGCAAACGTGGTCTCAAGCCGAGATGGAGTACGTAGGATCATTTCGAGTCCCCAGTCGCATCACTAACCGTTGCTAACTGTTGAAGTTGTGCAATTCGAACTCAGGAGTCCTTCAATGCTCCACGGCAAGAAGGGATTTGACAGACTGGCGTACGCATGTAAAAATGTGTTCAACACACCAATCACCTGGCTTTTTCATAACCTTTCTAAGAGTAAGAGAATATGAAGCAATAGGTCGTTTTATTCGCTGACAATTCCGATATATAGCACCCGTCCCTGATCCTCTATTGCGGCATTATCCCACCAAATACACGTCGCATGCTGGGGTCACCGACGGTCTCTTCACAAAAGTTCCGTCATTGAAGCCTCCGCCTGCTATCCTCGAGAGTCAAAATCGACTAGACCTGAATGAATTCGCCACAGATATATACGAATGGCTATCTCTGATTCGGCTTGAGAGTCCAAGGGTCAATGTAAGCGACAAGATTGACCCTTACTTGTCTGGGTATGCTGTTCCCGGTAACCCTGAGGATGTCCAGGAAGGCAAGCTGTGCCGAATCAGCTGGCAAGGTTTCATTCCACCAAAGTGGACTCAGCAAATCTTGGCGGATGTGATACTGGCCTTACCATCTAAATCATGGTTCTCCCTAAGCGTGACATCGTTCGCAAGAGGTATCATCGGGGATAGCGCAGACTGTACCATTCTAAGGCCACCTAGTGCACCCGGGGAATACATCCTTTGGGATATCAGAAGACACGATTAACAGACAAAATCCTAGTTCATGCTTGATACGTCTAATTGAACTAGTCTTGTCTCGACCGGACATTGCGATCCGCAAGGTTTCGCTCTGCTATCGCATCTTGGACTAGCCGTCTAAGCTCAGCTTGGCCGGCGTCAGAGTGAAAGTCGTCCCGTTCAGCTAATTGTTCTATTCTTCTTCGGAATTCAGGATCAACTTCTAGCTCGCCCTCCTCCGCGGTTGCAATAGTGCTGACGGATATGTTGAGACCTTCGGGCAAGGGTGGTACGGCATCTATATTTCCATTGATTCCGTTCAATAGGGTCTGAGCACGATTGGACTCTTCTTTGCTCTGTAGATACTCGGCAACTTGCGGGAAATCACCTTCTTCGGCTATTTTCTGGCGCGCTGTATATCCATCCGAACCTTTGATTGTGATATCTGCTCCGAGCTCTTCAACTAGGAGTCGAGCAGCATCGACGGTTTCGACCACGAAGAGAGCTGTCTCATCGTCCTCGTCGCGTAAGTTAACATCCACATTGAATTCGCGTATTAAGGTGCGGAGGAGGTCAAGGTGGTTATAGCTCGCTGCGGCATGAACTAGGGAGTAACCATGAGAGTCTTGTTCGGAGGCTAGGTTAGGATTCTCGCGGAGGAGAGGTAATAAAGCTGGACTGTTGTCGGCAGCAAGGATGAATGGGTTGGCAGACATTGAGACTGAATATTTAGAGGTCGAAATATAGATATTCCAGCTTTATGCAAACTGAAGAACTAAACTATAGTTCTATTGATCGTTACCTGAGAATGCGACGAAGCAAAAAAAGAAAATTTAGACCTGGTAAATTGGGGTTCGGTATGACGCATGTTAAGGAAAAATCTTAAGAGCCCCTCTACCCCTCGGTACCTCGCTACCTTGAAACTACCCCGCCGTCAGAGCTGCCCTTATGTAGATTATTGTAGACCGCCTTAGGGCACATGTCCTGTCCAATTAGCGCTGTTGCGCATATGAGGCAGCTACCTAATGGTGGATACATGTACCGTAGGCAGGATCGACCAGCTAATTCACTGGCTGACAGCCCTAAGGAGGTAGTGGACCTGGCAAACTTGGGATTAGGCGCCAATCAACGCCTAGCGTGAACTATGGTTGTGCTGGAACACAGTATAGCATCCCACCTTTGCAGGTGAGCTCTAGTAATTCGACACCAGGAAATAATTACGCCATTCTTACCTACCTACATGTACCTAATCACTACCAATCACCACCGACGTTCTTTGATTATTTCATAAAAGAAAGCCGGTGCTGCGCAAACATAGAAAGGTAAGTCAACCAAAGAGCACTGTGTGTCTGATACCATGATCAGCAGCTTTCTAATTGCTTGAGCTCAAGGTACCTAGGACTGACTGTTACGGTGAGGCTCTTAGTGACTCATGCCGGTAGCCAGACAGTTCTTTACCTGGAGGTTGTAAGCCTTCTCCTACTCCCCTTGTACTCCCTTGACAGTGTAAACAATTACAGCTTCTTTACCTAACATGTCCTGTGCACAACCTTCTTCACATATAAAGATCCTTCTTTACCTGCCTACATATCGTCTACTTTTATTCACATTACAGGTGGAATCCTAAGTTGGCAAGCAACTAACTTGAGAAACTTTCTTACAGTAACGTCTTCATCTCATTGAGTGACACCACACATCAGCTTGGTAGCGCTTCCATCAAGTTACTCTCGAATTCTCTCTTATACTGGAGGCATTCCGGAGTATATAAAGTTCATACTGTTACTCGGCGCAGGTCTCTGTTTGACACAATTCACCAACCAAACTCAGCACTCGACTCTCAACATCCCCATCATCAGATTGTGACCATGGAGGGCTCCGGTGTACCTTACCGTGAGCAGGATCCTCGGGAGGTGGCAAACCTCGTCCAAGGATTGGCAAATAAGGCCAGCAAGGGTTTCAAAGCAAAGAAGACTACGTTCGACGTCAAGGGATCTGATGGTATTACTGTCGACTCATGGCGCCTTCACGACTGGGATTACAAGAAGCCAAATCTCCCTACTTATGCACGAGGACTCTTCACAACAAGGAACCGACGAGGGGATTATGAGATTGTAGTCAGAGGTTACGACAAGTTCTTCAACGTTGACGAGGTTTCCGAAACGAAGTGGGAGAACATCCTGAAGAAGACCCAAGGCCCATACGAACTGACTCTGAAGGAGAATGGATGTATCATATTCATCAGTGGCCTTGAGGACGGAACCCTCCTTGTCTGCAGCAAGCATTCCACAGGAGACCGTAGCGACGTCGAAGTTAGCCATGCTAGCGCTGGTGAGAGATGGGTCGACAAACAACTTGCCACACTTGGCAAAAGCAGAGAAGAGTTCGCCCGGGAATTAAGGAAGAGAAATATCACGGCTGTAGCAGAACTTTGTGATGACTCATTCGAAGAACATATCCTGGCATACGGTCCTGAGAGAGCAGGCCTTTATCTTCACGGTATCAACGTCAACGTACCTGAGTTCCTAACATACCCTAGTAATCTAGTCCAGCAGTTCGCCGATGAATGGGGCTTTCGTAAGGTGGGACTCCAGAAGTTTGACGATGTTAACTCCGTCAAGGCCTTCTTGGAGGGAGTTGCCGAGTCAGGGGCTCATGAAGGCCGGGATGTTGAAGGGTTCGTCATTCGCTGCAAGATGTCCTATCATCCTGGACAATCACCCTATGTCGACTGGTTCTTCAAATACAAGTTCGAAGAGCCGTATCTGCTGTACCGACAGTGGCGAGAATGTACGAAGGCCTTAATATCTGGCAAACCTCCGAAGTTCAAGAAACATGTCAAGATCACGGAAGAATACCTATTGTACGCACGTAAGAGGCTTGCTGCAGACCCTAAATTAGGGAAGGCATACAACCAAAATCATGGCATCATTGCGCTGCGTGACGATTTCCTAGCATATAAGAACATGAAGGGCTCAGATGCAGCTAACATTGAGAACGAATTCGGAGATAACGAATCTGCATCTGTGTCTCGGGACGTCGTCCTTGTTCCCATTGCTACTATCGGCTGCGGAAAAACCACGGTCGGCATTGCTCTGACACATCTCTTCGATTGGGGTATTATTCAGAATGACAATATCCAGGGCAAGCAACGGCCTGCTAGAATGGTACAAGCTATCATGAAGCTCCTCATGGATCACCCTGTTGTCATAGCAGATCGAAACAACTCTGAACGTCGAGAACGAGAACAAATCATTAAGGACATCAAGATGCAGCACAGGGACGCACGTCTAGTCGCTCTAAACTTCGCCCATGGAGATATCGACGAGATTCGGAGAGTCACTAGGGAACGAGTTTTAAAACGAGGTGATAACCATCAGACTATCCAAGCCGCTTCGGACGAGGCCAAGGTGATTGGGATAATGGAGAATTTCATATCAAGATTCCAGCCTTGTGACCCCAAGAGCAGCCCGGATGACGGCTTCGATCTGGTTATTGACCTGGACCCTACGCAAGACAGTCGTGCCAACGTGGAAAAAGTGGTTAAGGAGTTACATAGGAAGTACCCATCACTAGTCCCAAGGATCCCCAGCGACGAAGAATTGGACGAGGCCGTTAAGGCAGCTATTGAGAACTACAAGCCCGATCTAAGGCATACTATCCCTGACCGGACTAAAGGGCGAGACAAGAAGCAGAATCAACAGCCCAAGAATCAAGAGTTACAGTCTCCCAAGAAGAAGCCTTTGGAATACATGTCCATCTCTGTCCCCGCCAAAGATATCAACGTGGCTCTTGAGTCTGCATTCAAGGGCACTGACGCGTCGACACAACGCTTCTACAAGCAACTCCAGCAGACACGACGTATTCAGCCTCTCTTTCATGTGACACTGATGCATCGCGCTTCATCTAAGGAACACCCCGAGCTGTGGCAGCGGTATGTGGCGCTCGAGGCCGAAAGCCAGAACCAGGACGGCAAGCTCGACGAGGTTGACGTCCAGCTCGAGCGCGTTGTATACGATGACCGCATCATGGCCATCGTTGTGCGCATACTGGGCGAGGAGCAGAAGTGGACATGCGTCAATAAGGTGCCTCACATCACGGTCGGCACGCGTGATGACACTGTCAAGCCCAAGGAGAGCAATGATCTGCTCGCGCGTTGGCTTGAAGTAGGCAGTGGTGGTGACACAGGGATCGGTGAGCGGATAATCGAGGGTAAGACTGTGGTGAAGGGTAGTGTCCGCGGCGTTCTGTCGAGATAGGAATCTGGTAAACAGTCACAGCCCGGAAAGCGGCGTGGTCGAGGTGGATATCGTCGTGGAATGAGGGGTGGTAGAGGCAGAGGAGGTGGTGATGTCGGAGCAGGCAGAGGTGATGAAGGACGCAGAAAACATAAGCATAGGAGTAAAGGTAGAGGCAAGAGAGGCAGAGGCGGGCAGAGGGGAGGAGGAAGGGGTATCAATGTGACCCCCACCGAATAAGGATGCGACGAGAAAAGCATGATTCATGGAGTTGAGAAGGGAGAGATCACCATGTTTGTGGGTGGTTTAACTCACCTTTTGTGTCATTAACATATGACTAGTTGACTGCGGTTGATATTAGTTCTACTCGATTATAACGGGTAGTCAATTAGGGAGCCATGTCAATGAAAAACTGCGCTTAGCACAGCTTCTCTCTACTAATTGGTTTCGATATTCGAGCTACCGATAAGTGCTTCCTCTTGGGAATTAATACTCAACGCAATAAGTACGGTAGGTTGATGAATAAGACACGGAAATCTAAGAAAGCATACCTAAGTACTTAGACATTCTCGCCAACTCGAATGCAGCTTTTCCATTTCTATCCTGTTAGTCATCCGAATTACTATAACGTATTTTCCCTTGCCCCTTCTTTTCCGATTGAATTCATTATGCCGTAGATATCCACCAGTCTATCATGAACGTAGATCACGACGAGCTTTCATCTTTATTTCCCTGGTATCTTAACTCAAGACCAAACCTCTACCATATCCCAAAATACCTCACATGCCTCCTTTTCCGAGATTCTAATGCATAAAATCCCTAATTTCTAAGCAGGCAGGCTATTTGTAACATCGGCAAAAGCGCTCCACTGCCTCCAAGCCTCGCCACTCTCAATCGTCCATCTTGCCCTCCTTACGCCCTCCTTCCAGCGGCCCCCGCCTGGTCCGCGCTCCCCGACGACTTTTCCGTCGTCCCCAGGCCCCATACTACTCGAATCAGCCTCACACACGCCGGCCGCCACCAAGAAGGCAGCCGTGTTCATGAGCACGAACTCGAGGATGGGGTCATTAGGCGGCAGCTCGTTCTGCAGAAGCCGCCGTAATATCTCGGCGTTCTCGTGGGGTTCGCGGCCGGGGGACACAGTGTGAAGTGGATGCGCACTTAGGCCAAAATCCGCGGGCTCAAGAGTAAAGTGTTCGACGTCGACGGTGCCACTGGCATGCTCGATAAGCTGCCAGCAGAGCGTGGGGCCCGCGCAGGATACCTCGTCGAGCTGCTCCTTGCCGCAGACCACTAAGCCCTTCCTGGCGCCTGATATCCTGAGCGCTTCGGCGAATACGGGTCCTAGGTCGTCGCGAGCTACACCTAGCATGCGGGCCTCGATTGCTTCTCCTAAGGGGTTGCTTAGGGGTCCGAGGAGATTGAAGATGGTGCGCCAGCCGAGCTCCTTGCGCACGGAGGCGACGTGCTTCATGCCCGGGTGGAAGACGGGCGCAAACAGAAAGGCGTAGTTGGTAGCGGCGTAGACGTCGGAGATGGTGGCCGGGGTGATGCGACCTAACTGCGCCGGCTTCGGTTGCATGTTCATGAGTAAGTCTGCGGAGCCAGATTTGGAAGTCGAGGCACGGTTGCCGTGCTTGGCAAGGAGGAGGAAGGAGGAGGCGAGGATGGAGGATGTTGTGGATATGTTGAATGTGTTGTGGGAGTCACCGCCGGTACCGACTATGTCGCACTATGTTGGTTGCCTGTCATTATCACTGCCATAGTCGAAGACGTGGACCCGTTCCCCGATTCCCCGAGGGAGAAAGGTATTGGTGGAAGAGCTTACCAGTCCGCCGCTATACTTGCCCTCTGGCTTCCGGCGCTTGGCAATGACGGCCTCGAGACGGGCCAAGTCAATGCTGGCGGCGTGGCGGCGCATGGCAGCAGAGGCCTCGGCGAGCACATCCGCGCGACGGTCCCATCCCGTGAAGTGCAGGGCTGTCAGCAACGAGCCGGTCTGTACGGGGCTGAGCTGGTTTGTGAATATTAGGGCCAGCGCATCAGCAATTTCTTTGGCCGTAACTTTCTCCTTAGCCGGGTCGGGCCATAGGCGCTGTAGTAACGGACGAATGTCCTGGAAGGTAGGTTGGTCCTGGTCTGCCATGGTTCCTGCTAACCTGACAGATAGCCGACTATGTAAGTTTGAAGGAGTAAGCTGCTCTCAAGGGTAGAGCAGGTCTTAAACAGATAGGCAACCTGCTGGTCTTGCAGTTGAATGGGAGAAGAATTGGCTCACAGGACTTGAAGCTCTTAATGTGTCAGGAGTCTGACAGCTCGAATTGGGTCCGTAGACTCCAACCTCGTTGTGACTCAATGGAATATTGAATTATTTCCGTATCGCGCTGCTCAAGTATACCTACTAGCATAAGAGTAAGCGCGGATGATTTACAGGTGCCCCGCCATCCGATAGCGGGGCTTTTTTTCAAGTGGAGGGGTTCCCCTACCCTACAGCTTGCCCCGGCCCTTGAGACCAAGACCCAATTCAGCGTGTCCGAATTCTAGTACCTTAGGTACCTGGGTCTGTAGGTATATGTCCGAAATTCGAACACTTGTAAGATAAATATGGCTAAGGCAAACCCGTAACATTCTATATTCAGACGCAAAGACGGTAATGTACAGTGACCCGAAAAAAAAAACGTCCAATCCAAATTTAACCCTATTACCATATCCATATCACAATATTATCCTTAATCTTTAATAAGCTATAATAAATTTAATTTAACATATTTTTATTTGAGAATTTAATAACGTATATAATAATAAATAAGCTTTCGCGTAATATAAATATTTAATAATTTAATATTTTATATATTATTTATTTATAATAATAATTACTTTTAATCGATTAATTATTATAAAAGCTAAGCTATTAAAAACCTTTTCTTAAAACTTCTTTTATATTTTATTAATGGTTAATATTAATAATTTTAAAAATATAATAGTTTTAGGTATATTTATTAGCTTAAGTTTTTTTTTATAAATTTTTTTTTTAAATAGTTTTTAAAAATTTTTAATAAAATTAAAATTAAATAAATATAAAGGCTAATTTACTAATGTAATTTTATTATTTATAGCTTATTTAATTAACTAATTTATAACTAATTAAACCTTATATATAAAAATATTATTTATAATAAATATAAATTTTTTAATGTAAATTTAAAGTAACATTTTTTATAAAATTTTTAAAATAATTATAAAGGTAATTTCCTTATACCTTACGTTAAAGTTATTATAAAGGTTTATTAAAAAAATACGTTTTCTTTATTTAAATATTATTTAAAATATTTATAAATATTTAATTAGCTTTTTTTTTAATTATATATGCTTTAATAATAATTTCTTATTTTAAAAAGTTATATTTATTAAAATATATATAAGTAAAGTTAAAGGTATAAATTAAATAATAATAAACCTTATAATAAAAAACCTATGCTTAATATTCGTTATTATTATAAGTTATTATTAACTTATTTAAATAAACCTATTATTTTTAATAAAAAAAAAGTTTTTAAATATATAATTTAATAAATTTTAAACGTTTTATAACGTATTATACGGTTAGTTTAAGTTTTTTAAAAGCTTTTTAATATATAATGTTTTATTCCTTAAGCTAATTATTAATAATTTTTTTATATATTTATAAATCGATTTTTAAAGCAATTTTATTAATAAAAATAAAAGAATTTTAACTTATAAGTTTTATTATATACTTTTTATTATAATTATTAAATAATTTAAAGCGTTTTTAATTAAAATATAATTAATTTAACTTTTAAATTTTATATTTAATAGTAATTTTATATATATTTTATTAAAAAATATTTTTTAACTTAGTTATTTTTTTAATAGTTTTTTTAAATGAAAATATAGTCGTAATTTTCGTTTTTTTATAAGGAGAATAATGCTTTTTAAAAGTTTTAAAACTTAATGGCGACGTGAGAGCCATTTTTGAAAATATAATGTATATAAAAGGTTATATAGGTGGTTAGGATTATAGGTTAGATTAGATGTTTTTATTTTCTCCCTACTATATCTACCTTATCTATATAGTTATAAAGGAGGTAGTCATAAAATAATGAGGTATGATATATATATACTATTCTACCTAGATGGCCACTCCCAGCTTTTATAACTTTCCTATAATGTTTTCAAGCCTGCCGCTTATATGTTGTTGAAAGTATCTCTGCGAGTCGTACTCATTCTTCCTCTCTGTCTGTTTCCCGAAGTCGACGCACGTGAGAACGATTTGAGCAAGCACATCACCAAACCTATGAGGGAACTCACTTCTGCACTTTTTCTTGATTATATCGTATACATCTGTTGACTTCACTGGTGCATTTCCGGGTCGGTCCTTCTTTCTAAGTGAGTCGATGTCTTTCCAAAGTAGTATCTCGAATAAGACGACTCCCTATGATTGTTATTCGTGTTAGCGCTATATGCATGTTCTTCAACGTCCAACACAAACACCAAATCAGTACTACATTAGTGTAACTAACCAGAGAGTAAACATCATGAAACTTCTCGAACCGTGCTAAAGGTCGCCCCCAGCGATCTGGATGGCGGTATAAATTGTTTTCTAGCAAGTGGTCTTCTTCCATGTTCGTCCCGGCATCTCCGGCTCGGGCGTACTCGAAGCCGAAAAGATAAGGCTGCGCAAGATCAAAGCTAGCTAGTCTCGCAATAGCAGTGGCAACTCCCCCATGAGACTTCTTGATTGTTTCTTCGGTCCCAATAATACCATCCGGCGGTGGTGCACTTTCTTCTTCGGACGGTAATGTATTGAACACAATGTTGCTACTCCTTATCCCCTTATGAACCCAGCCAACGCGCTGGAAGTGCTCAACAGCTACCGTGAGGGCATGGGCGAGGTGTATACGGTGACCAAGAGACACGATCTTCTGCTCTTTATACAGCTGAAGCAGTGTCGCGAGTTTTTCAGAAGACGAAGGGGGTTCCTTCGTCTTGATGTTTGCCGTGGTGGAGGATGAGGAAGGCAGAGACGAAGAAGATGAAGAAGAAGAAAGAGAAGGCTCGAAGACGAGGCCGAGCTGGTGGCGGACACTGTCATGGAAGTAGCCGAGGCATGGCAGAATATGGAAGAAGTTCACGCGTTGGTTTTTCCCCGCTTGTGACAGCAGTCCCGATATCCTCCTCACTTGGTGGAGGGTTTCCGGATACGGAGCGTTGTTCACCGGGTTTTCGACATAGAAAAATATCTCGAGGATGACGAATCTGTTCTCGAATTCTCCCACCTGCATCGAGTGCTGCTTCTGGAACCTTTTGAATATTATTTTCTCGCGAAGTAGCTCTGGGCCATCGTCGAAATCGTTATGAGACCTTAGCACAGCTTGGCGCAAGCGGATAGATTCTGATGTCCCAGTGGTGGCGATATACGGATCGTGGCGAGCGGCCTCATGCCCAGCTGGGTCGAGCTCCTGGAGAATGGGGGTCTCTACTGCGTCACAGACAGCATCTGAGGCCTTCTGAATATCCTCAACGGATCCTTCAACAAGGGATTCAATTGCTTCGCCACGTTTGCTAGTGGCTTGCAAAGAAGCGAGATCCATAGTCGTGTGTAGCTTGTATAATGCCTGGAAAATCTCCTGCCGCGCACTCGGACTGAGCCTCCCGAATAACGGTCCGGACGCGAAGGATGACTCGTCGAAGCTTTGCAGCTGGCGCGCTCTTAGCACCAGCGCCTCTATATCGACTCCCATCACTAGGCTGGGCGAGGCGGCTTTGATCCATTCGGCGATCTCCTTTCCCTTCGGATCTTCAGATAGCGAAGCCACAAAGACTATTAGGCCCGCAGGTTTCTTGCCGAACCCTTTGGGAGGGGGATCTGAGATTCGCTTCAGAATTATATGTGTGGGAGTTCTCCGCACGAAGTCGTGGAAGACAGCATTCTCTGTGTCAAAATCAATATTAGTTTATTTAACAAGTAGAACGAAAATATAATGAGTTCCGCTGGTAACAGATGATCATTATTACCACTCACGATTTATCTTCTTGTTCTCGCTAATTTTCGACGAGAGCTCTGGTGTCGCGATCCCTTCTTCGGCGTGGGGTTCAAGCTCTTTTATGAGCGCACGAGTGAACGACTCGCTGCTTGGAGCCACTGTTTTGCAGTTTCTGGCACAGGCCGCGATCATCTCAAATCTTCCCGTTTCCTTGGTTCCCCGAGCAATCAATGCAGCGTCGCAGCAGTCGAGTAGTAAAAGGACATCACTGTTGGCATGGAAGAGAAGTTGTTGCGTTATATGCCAGGACAAGGATGGCCCACCGTCTTCAAGCCTAGAGAGATTCGTAAGCTACGAGTTACCCCTATTTTATTTCGTTGCTTGAGTTGGGAACATACGCCCACCATCGAGCTTGTCCCTTGTCATCCGACTTGCAATGCCCGGCATAGTACACAATCAGCAGCGACCCAGGGGGCATTCCTTTATTCACACCCAAGACCTTACTGTTAAGCTCATAGTCTTGATTTCCATCGCTCGGTATAACGAAGGTTGAGACATCGTAATTAAATCCTTCCTTGAAGAGTTTAGAAAGGGCTTTTATCTCCTTATTCAACCCTTTTAGATCGGTTTCGGCCCACGAAAGCATCAAAACCTGGACATTGGTATATGGATTTTTTCCCGGAAAGTAGTCGCCGATGGTATTCTTAAAAGAATTAATTATGTCCTTTTCAGAAGCCATGACGGACGGCTAGCCTCCATTAAGTGGCCGAAACTCCTCTCTAAGAATATCTGAATGTAAAGAAGGAGAAATAGAAGAAAAAACAAGTGCATTCATACCCCTTCAAAGGATGATCGCAGGCGCCCAATCATGCTGTGTAACAGGAGTCTAATGTGACTCTGATTCTTGAGGGGGTGGTCTGCGGCTACATATGAATTTATTTGCGAGTCGCTGCAATCTAGGCATGCTACCTTTTTCATTCAATATATCCTCGTAAAACGTCCCCTGATCCTAAAGTCTAAATCAAACCGCACTTAACCTATCGAAATGTCCTCCAATGATCAAAGCCGCGGGCGAATCAAGCCCGAAGACTCTGATGACGATGATATTGATGTAAGTCTCCACGGCCCCCTCCCCCTTTCCCCTTCTTGTTAGGAAATGGAATCACTAATGGAATATGCTATCTTCCCAGGACCCCATCGAATTCTCGGAGAACGTCGAGGGCAAGTTCCGCAGCCGGGTCAATCAGTACGGCGACAGAGCCCAAGTAAGATCCCAAAAGATAGTTCCAAAAAGAATTGTTTAACATTTACTTAACCAACATAAACCAAATTATTAGTTCCCTACAGCGCCTTTGTATTCGGTCGGCGAGATTGTCTACCTGGCATCCCACTCAAGTCAGTCTCAACCAGAAGGACCCTACGTAGTCGTTTCGGTCAGCGCGGATCGATACTATACAATAAAGAGGAGGGACAACGGGCAACAGTACCCTGATTCCGTAGCCGAGTCGAGATTACTGGTTCGCACCAGCTGATTGACAGATACCTACCGATCGCGGAAGATGTGCGGATCGGCGCAGACGCAGCCTTACCACTAAGTCGGGCACCTCAGTCATTACCACATCGTCACATACATTACTCGAGCCTCGGGCTTTCGTCACGTTAAAACTAGCGTTAGATAGAAGCGTGGCAGGAAATAAAATATTGCGAACTACTTCTAGTTCTTCTAATAGTCGTTTTTATCGTGGTCATCATGTCGACGCCCAACCAATTTGCCCGTAGAACAAGACGTATAGTGCCCCCTGTCATTGCTCGACCTCCAGGGCTGTCGTCCCAGGCTAACATTCCTCACCAACAGCACAGGCAGCTAGCTCTCTAGGTCAGCACATAGGATTTAGACACCGACCTCGTAAAAGTATGTTTGCGCGGATTCGTACTGCTCTTATACCATAGCGCCCCCGCTTAAATTTTCCGAATTTATCTGACGCTTTAACAGTCGATAGCTTTCGAAGGGGATATCCTCGGCTCTCGGCATTCGTCGACAGCGATCGCAACTTCGTGATGTTTCGGTGCTTTGGGCGGCTCCATGCTCGCATTCTACTTCACAGACAAGCTGACCTAATCGAGATGGAGAGTCGCCTAGAACAGATCGACCTAGAGGAGAAGACCGAGTATTTTCTAGCTTGCAGTAGGGAGGATCCGTCAGTGGAGAGACGCGAGCTCTTCAACCGAGCAGAGAAGAAACTTGCGGAATACAGTGAGTGAGGAGGACAGAGTAATCTCTATTTTGAATTTGACATGGCCGCATACCTAATGTTTCTAACCTGTCACATTTAATCGATTAACATTATTCCCTGGGCAGATAGACTACTGGAATCATATTACCGGAATATCGAGAGACAGAGGCCAGACGAGCTTCATATTAAGAGCGTTAGTAACTGGATGGACGGCACCAAGCCATTAGTCGAGACTGAGTCGACATTCCTCGACGACTGGGACGATCTGCGATCACCTCGGAACCCGGCTGACCATAGCGGAATGGATGTTTTCCTCGGAAACCTAGCTGTCGCCCTCGATAAGATCGGTATAAAAAACGTACGTCTTTTGAAGAATAGCCTACCATGGAAGAAAGAATACACAGGCGAAAGTTGCTAACAACGGTTTCGAATACCATAAGCTCTTCGCTCCCCCAGTAAGTACAGTACAGCGCAGTGCCAAGTCAATCACCTACACACTTGATTACTTCGTTCACGCCAATATCTGTGTCGTGTTAACATGGTTTATCGCTATTGATAATTATGATAGGAAGAGCATTCTAGGTCTGACGACCAACACATCCTTCTTTATCAGCGCTCGCAGATCCTGACGGCGTCGCGCCTCCTCACAACCTTCTTCGCCGTGGTCTCCCTGACCCTCCCGATTGTGGTCCTATATAGTATTACAACAACGCTGGTGCGACTCGTGGTCCTCGTCCTCTTCACTACTATGTTCTCCTCTATCCTATGCTGGATGACAGAGTCGCGAAACTACGAGATCTTGGCAGCGACGGCAGCTTACTGTGCTGTGATGGTTGTTTTCGTGGGAAATTTGTAATAGTATTAGGGCGCAGAATGGAAATTAGTATCGTATTAATTAATGCCATCTACAATGTTAGAGAGCTTGGCCTGTATAGAATCCATGGTACGGAGAAAGTCGTCAACGGCTCGTTGACCTTTTCTCTTTACAGCAGCGTGATAAGGTCCTAAGTCGCCACTAGCCTTAAATTTTCTAATTGTTTTGGTTATCAGATCGAGAGGCGTCCCCCCAAACGACATCGCCGGCGGGTACTTGTACTTTAAATGGCTCGCGCCGGCATCGAGCAGTGCCTCGACGCCGTCGTAATCGCCATAGTACGCAGCGTTGTGCATAGGAGTCCAACCACAGATATCGAACCCATCCAGTATTGAGGTAACCCTGAGCTCTTCCGGGCATTTCTCCAGGAGGATTGCCGCGATCGAACCGCGCTGGCTCGCATTTGTGACGGCAAGATGTAAGACATTATACTTCTCAAAGCTTGTAGACGCTCCAGCTTTGATCAGGGCGATAGCAACCCACGCTTTTCTCTCTTGGACGGCTAGCTCTAGAGCGGTCAGCCCGCGCGATTGTAGGCTCAAATCGGCCCCAGCCCCTGCAAGGCATTCAACGATGGATGTTGAGCCCCGCATAGCTGCATACGCTAATGCCGTGTAGCCTGAGGTCGATTTCTTATCTACATCAACGCGCTTGGTAGTTAAAAGAGCCTGCGCTGTGGGTACAGAATTGAGCAGTGCGCAATGATGAAGCGCGCTATACCCGTCAGGATCAAGCATATTCAGGTCATCCACAAGATTGAACAGTAACTTCGTTCTCCAGGCAGATGTCAAGCGACTGTCACTGAACTTCGCGTCCCTGATGATCACGCTTCCGTGCTCAGCATCAAACTCCCTGCTCGTACCGGCGCCGGCTGCTAACAGCTCCTCGATGATGTAGGGCTCGATGTTGAAGCTTGTCACCGCCAACGTCAAGGGAGTGTCGCCTCCCGAATCGGTGCAATTAATATCGATACCATGCCTCTGAAGAGTTGCTATAGTGTCTTTCAGGGCACGTCGGTGATGTTCTCCATGTAGCGCGAGCCGCGAGAAGGGCATCGTCTGCAGCCCTACCATATGGAAGGCTGAGTAGTCCCATTCCCTATCGCCGCCAAACGATTCGCTGCCGTGGGAAAGTAGTAGGTCTGCAATTTCGGCCAGGTGGTAGGCAGTAGCTATGTCCAGGGGGCTGAAGCTGGGCTGATATTTTCCTGGTGGGGGCTCAAAAGATAATGGTGCCCGGCTCTGCCAACGTAGATTGATATCAGCACCGTATGATATCAGTGTGGACACTAGCTTAGCATCCCCTGTGCGAACCGCCCAGTGTAGCGGTGTTCCGATTAATTCCATACAGTGGCGGGGAACGTAAACAGGGAGTCCAGAGTTTTGTGACAGCGGTTCTTGAAGGCTCACGTTGCGGTCTGTGATGGCCTGTAGCAAATTTTGAACTTGGTGGGTATATTTAAAGTTGATTAGCCAGTGGCAGAAGTTGGGAGATTTCTGTTCATTAGAGAAGTAGTAGTTCGAAGGACAACATGAGGCTAGTTTTATTGCTGTATCGAAATCGCCTTGTTGGCACGCGGTGGTCAGTTCAAACCATAGACTTTTTTATTGCTGGACTGAAATAGCATCCGCTCTTTTCTAGAGTTTAATCCGTTTGGTTCTAGAGTTGTCTGCATCATATCGATTACATCTAGCTTTCTTGGTAGATAAGGGGTAGTGGCAGGCTGTGTCTGAATATCTTGGTTATTTTGGTATGAAGACTGAGACGAAGTTTCATTTTGGATCGCCAGTGCTCGTGAAACCGGGAGAAATAAGCTTTTTGCAATAGGATCTTGATCTTTTGCAAGGAAAAGATGGTCCAAAGCTAATTTATCATTTGGTTCCACCCCGTAACCAATGTGGTACATAACGGCCAGTTGTAAGTGGAAGGAGGCCAATTCAGCCCCTTTTGCGGACAGAATGCCTTTTTCTATTTGCTCTGCCATGTCTTTCTGGGTGTTCCGTGGCAATGGCTCTGTTATGGCCATCTGCAATCGCTTAGCACTTGTCCGTTTAGAATAGGCACATTGTTGCAAACTAATATTTATACCTTGAAAATATCCAGCGACCCATATTCAAAGGGCTTCGTCGACGAGGCATCGATATTAGGTACCGGTGTATTAACTACCACCGCCAGCAGGTTATTTCCTGCGGAGGGGCGAACAACCTGGAGGTTTTCCGACGTTATGGACATCAATGTGTAAAACGAATTAGGGTGAGGACTCCTCTCCACCGCTTGATTCTGGACGGCCATTGGCACCACGGATGTCCCTCTCGGATTGATTCTTCTTGGCGCGCTACTCAGACGAGGCGGTTTCTCCCTAATTCCTTGAGCTAGCGCTTGTGATATATCTCCCATACTGCCGCGACAATTCGGACTATCTCCGAGACACATACTGATGGCTTTGATAAAGGCAATTGAATGTTTCGATTCGACGTATTCGCCCGAGCTATCCAAGAATTCTTTCGCGAGAACATAAAGAGCATCCGGCTCACGATTCGATATTCTTCGACGGAAGTCAAGGTCAGTTTCTCCTTCCTCTTTTAAGCGAGGATCAATATACGACTGTCCATTTTTCAAGATCTCCCAAAATAGGAGACCTAAAGAGTAGATATCTGCATTCTTGAAGAGGTCAAAACTCGGCAGTTCGTTACGGCTACCATCCGTCAGACCAAGCATCTCAGGTGGGAGGTACCGTTCCGTGCCCAAATAAGTGACGTGGCTTTTTTGAGTGAAGTCTTGTTCGAATATGACACCACTGAAATCGGACAGCCTCGCAACTTGCGGCCTATTAATCTCCCTGCCCTCGTTGTCATCATTATCGAATACCAGGACATTTTCCGGTTTGACGTCCCCATGGACAATTCGAGACTCGTGGAGAGCCTTCAGTGCCGAAGCGACGTCTAACGCTAGCTCACGCCTCTCGTCGATAGTGGTCCTGCATCTCTGCAGATACTCGACCAGCGTGCCGTGGTGAGAGTAATCCATGATCAGATAGGGCTGCCCCCCCTCTTGCGGGTCGTCGACCCACCCGTACCCTAGTGCTTGGATCATGCAGCCGTGGGACCGGAGTGGTGGGTGCATCAGCACCCGAAGCTCGCGTAGGAACCCCGCGTATCGTTTGCTGCGGCTGATGGTGCGGCCATCCTTGGTGCTGCGAAAGCGCTTGACGGCGACGTAGTAAGGATCAGACCCAAGTCGCGGATGATATTCTTCTCTGCACACCTCAAAGCTTGTTCCCTGGCCCAATACCTTATCGAATCGAAGACTCTCGATATGAATATATGGTAGCCGATTTCCTGTGGCGGTGACGACATCTTTAACGCCAATTTCATTGTCAGCCTCGAGCCTTTCGAGGCTAAGGATAATCTGTTTTTCATCTTGGGTGAACCGTGAACTTGAAAAGGTAAAGTCGGACATGTTTAAGTTATTATAATAGTGTTCATGTTTAGGTAGAGTTACCGGCTACCGGAGAAGGTGGGGTTTGCCTAACCTATGTAGGTTAAAGCGCGGGCCTTCACAGTGTTGCAAATCGATTAGACCAATCAACGTTCGACGCTGCTGTCCATTTTCAATTCAGCGGAAGAAATTTGAGAATTGGAAAAAGTATCACGGCACGACCCGAGGACGACAACACAACGGCCATTCGAAGCTAGAGCAGTCCATAATATACACCTGGGCTCAACGTCCTGCTGTTAAACTATGCCGCCACGAATCAATTGTTCGGCGCGGAGCAGCGTCCGTCGGGCACTTCGGAGGACGACGAGCTCCCAACGACCAGCAACTGTCATATTCCAGAGCTCCAACACTGCCTCGAGGCATTATGCCAGCACTTCTGTATCTCCTATACCACTTGGGTCTCTGAGACTACCCGACGACTACGTACCTCCCACACAACCCCCCAGCGCGCGACGGCCAGACCAGCGAAAATCGCAGCTACTCAGATCATATACTGCTCTGCTTCGATCGACGCCCTTGATCCTCTTCTTCCAGCATAACAACCTCACCGCTGTAGAATGGGCCGCCATACGGCGAGAACTACGCGCGGCACTGGCAAAAGTGCCCACGCCCGTCGTCGGGCCTAACGGTGGAGCTCCCATGGATATCTCGAGCAGTATCGAGCTACAAGTGCTACGGACACGCATCTTCAATGTTGCATTCAAGATTGTCGAGTTCTTTCACCCCGAGGAGCTGTCAGGCAAGTCAAATGCGTACACGCACGACTTATCAGCTACGGCGTACGAAACCATTTCTAAAGCTGCCGTCGACGAGAACTCGGCCTACGGTCAGATCAGCCCGTTGTTAATCGGCCCTGTTGCTGCAGTCACATTTCCAGCCGTGAGCCCGGCACATTTGGCAGCTGTGCTTTCGGTACTCTCACCCTCGCCGGCAGCGTTCCCGGCGCCGTCACGCAAAAAGAATCCGGGGTACTACGATCTTACGGCGCAGAGTGGGCTACAGAAGCTGCTTATGGTGGGCGGTAGAATAGAAAACAGGGTATTCGACCACGAAGGAGTGAAGTGGGTTGGTGGTATTGAGGGTGGTATAGAAGGACTGAGGGCGCAACTAGTCGCCATGCTGCAGAGTGCTGGTTTGGGTCTCACGACAGCCTTGGAGGGTCACAGTAAAGGCTTGTGGCTTGCGTTGGAGAGTAGAAGAACACAACTTGAGGAGGAGAGTGGAGGGGCTAAGAAGGAGGAAACAAGCGCGTAAACGTGCGACGTGCGACGTGCACAATTGTAAAATCATCGTCAGAAGTGTATTAAAATCTGAATATGCATCTGCAGTATTGGGATGCTGTATATTCATTATCAGCCAACTGCTGGACTTGCCGTGCCCTAATCTCTCCCATTTCTCCTATTCCAAGTCCATTTTATTTGGCATCTGGAGCGAAGAATCGTGGAGAATATTAAAGTGCATTATAGAACTTAGTACTTGGGGCAATGCATAAAACATAGATATGCATTTAAGATGTGATTATTACAAATATCCGATATAATATGCTATAAAAAGGTTTCACTAATGCTCGCCTGCCCCTGTTCAGTGCTTAATTTATGCAGGTCACAATCGCGTTCCAAGTTCTCGGTACGATACTAAGGTAGTACATATACCTACTTCCATTCGACGGTTACCAACGTCTAAATATAACCGACACAACGTCATCCCCGCTGTCCTTCCATTCCACAACCCCGTCTCTTCCCTCTTCTTCTGGTTGACAACCTGTCAAAATTTCGTAACGTAGGCAGGTTTGTCAGAAGATGGACTTTGCGCCTTACCAGTCCTCCCCGCCGGAGCACAGCCGGCCATTCTCTCCTCCTCGATCGAACGTAGCATCACCGCGCGCATCCCTCGACAACCGAAGACCATATTCTCCCTCGCAGCAGCACCGAGGCTTCGCGTCTCCGCCACCGCTCCAACACCCTCAACCCCAACGCTCTTGGAACCCTACCCTGCCTGGCGCTGCAAGCGGTGGTTACGCGTCTGAGGGCGGAGCGTTCGTGAGCGAGTTTGACACGAGCCTTGGGATACGGTTAGACTACGAGGCATGCCTGGCATATCTGGCGCTGCCACCGCTGGGCGCTATTATTCTGTTGATTTTAGAGCGGAAGAGTGACTTTGTTAGGTGGGTTCATTGATTCTTGAGATAGATTCTTTTTTCCTGGGGACTTTGCTGGCCAAAGGAGGGGCATGTCTTCTAGATTGCGTGGAGGAATTATCAATTGGAATCGGTCTATAGCCTCATCAAGGCGATTCTGAAATCCTCTTTACAAATACTAACACGTCAATGCGCAGATTCCATGCATGGCAATCGAGTCTCCTATTCACTGTCATTTTCATCGTGCACCTTATCTTTTCATGGTCGACGTTCTTGAGTTGGGTCATCTTCATCGCGGATCTATGCCTAATGGGGTGGCTAGCTTTGCGCGCATATAGAGATGCAGATACGCTGGATAGGTAAGAAGCCTGATGTCTCCTTCAGAT
The DNA here is from genome assembly GCA_002120305.1 of Hypoxylon sp. CO27-5. NCBI lineage: Eukaryota > Fungi > Ascomycota > Sordariomycetes > Xylariales > Hypoxylaceae > Hypoxylon > Hypoxylon sp. CO27-5. The sequence continues at coordinate 5,033 of KZ112589.1, read as the reverse complement.
TACTGAGCATGTAGACTTACACTGGACAGATTCGAAGTTCCCATTTTTGGTCAAATAGCAAGTCGAATACTAGACGACGAGTAGAGCGTGTATTATTGGTGTCTCTCAGTTGACCTGATTTAAGGACCAGAATCGAAGTCATACCAAGACTGTTTTTCGTTGTATCATATCGCCTACTACTGTTGCTGTAGATATACCCCGAGTGCCTCAAAGCTGGCCTCTATTCTAATTACAACTAATGTCACCTATTCGCCTTTTGCCATCGAGGAACGTGCTTGCTACTATTTCGAGTAATGTGTATTTCACGCCGTATAGACTGGGTGAGGCTGGTTCGTTGATACATTGAATCGTGTAGAAGTTGCTACATGGATGGAGATGCCCCTGAATTTTCAGGTGTACCTAGACATCCGTACTATCTACCATACCTCGGTTGCTGAGTTCTTAAGAACATGCAGTAGACATCGGCCGTCGAATTTAGTCCGAAAAATACCTTGTTACCTAATCTGAACACTTGACAGTAGCAGTAGTCACTTAAAAGAAGGTACAGGTGTCACAGTGGTCGGTGTAGGTGCACCTACCAGTCTTTGGATCTTAGCACAGTCATGAATAGATGATGAATTCATCAACACATTGTTTGCTACATTTGAGAACATAACATCACACTTGTCACGCGAGATTGCGTCTAATTGCGTCAAGTCGTGACTCACCCGACTCCCGCTCGACAATTATCTACAAATACTCCTAAGGCAGGTGCACCACCCAAGGTTAGAGAGCTACCTACATATATCTCAACAAAGGTCTCGACATTTCGTGACTTACACAACACATAACTTAGGAACCAGAAAGTGAAAGGAGGCCTGATATACACGTACTCTAGCCACAAGCGGTATAAGTCGTTGGTCAAGATGGCCAACATTGACCGTATCTACAGCGCAATTCACCTAGGTAACTACTAACCCTTTTCACCAATCCTTCAATGTTTGAACGATCAATCAGATTGGATTTTGACTCACAGCCCTCTGTTTGGGAATATCGTCTAGTGGATACAGTTGGTACCAAAATCATCTTCCTCGGCCTCGGCACCATGGCAACTACCTACCGTAAGATCCCGGTCGTCAACAAGCTGATCGAGCGACAATACAACATGAAGCTTCGAGGCAACGAGGGATGCGGAACATGGTAAGAACTCTCATCCTGGTTGAATTCGGATTGGTTATAACTAATTATGTTTTCTAGCTCCTGTGACTCGCTCACTTACAGCCGAACTCATCAGTTCAACCACGTCCTTCAACGAAGCATGCCGCCCAAGTGCTATTCAGCATCCACGCACAATGGCTTCGCCCGCAACATCAGACCCTGTAAGTTACAAGAAGGGGTGCATGGAGATTCCAACATTGACACAGGGCTTTCCGTACTAATGCCAGATGTGTTTTAGTGGCCACTATGCCTTTAGCAGCCGTTCCCTTTGGAAGCCTACGTCCAGGATCACCCTACTCGCGCAGCACGACCTTATTCCAACCTGGCAGCACTAATATGCCTTTGAAGTGCGTGGTCTCCAAGGACGTATCTTGCGATGATCTCTATGTGTCTCCTCTACTGGACCGCTATCTCAAGATGGTGGGAATGAAGAAAACACAGGCAGAGAAGGACGGACGTGTGGTTGAAGTCAAGAATTAGAGTGGCACGATGAAGGAACTTCTTTAATCGGACATTCATGACTTGTCGATGCCTGATGGACACTCTGAAGGGAGGGATACTAAGAGGGAAACCTCCTAAGGCACTGGGACAGAAGAAGCTCGCATCAGCTAGAGTTTTCTTTACCTACTTCATATGGTACTGCGCAACGGAGTTTTAGCTGCCTACCCAGTTATGTACATTAGGTACCTAGGTAGGCAAATATCACATGAGAACGTGACATCAAGATACCTTAAGTAGTGATACGTCCCTCGATGTTTGAGACCACAACCGATTTCACGCCAAGGGGTCTACAATGCTTCTACACTGATACCATACGACATTCCTTACGCAAATATTACCACTGAGTAGGACTGACACTTAAGGTATTGTTTCAGAGCATAGGTAAACTGGCTTTAGACGTTATAATAAGAATCTGAGTAATATTCATATAATAAAAAGGCATTATATCACTGGCTCCGAAAATACTTGCACTACAGACCTTATTAACTCCACTGACCGTGCCCCTTGGAAAGACGCCTGCATGATGCAGGGTTACAATACCGCCCATTGAAAGAGTACGGTATACCTGAATACGACCGGGGGATCTTCCCAACCCTTGTGTTCTGGCCGATGGTTATAAGAGCATGATGCAACTCTACACAGAGATGAAGCCCGCCTCCTATCAAATGCCAACAAGTCAACTTGGATACCTACAAGCACCTAGCAGGGCTTAGGTGTCACCGCCGCTGGCTCTCGACAGATAATCAGACCACCTTCAAACTTGGCCCGTGATTCCCTGGCCAAACTAGCTTCGGAGAATAGCCCGCGACGATACGAGTGGTTCATCTAATACGGGCTGGGGAATTCCCGGGTGCTTAATTAGTACTGCTTTCAGTTTAGAAACTACTGTAGGAAGAAACTGGAGCCCCTACTGTAAATATACTATGTGTGGTATACGGTAGAATAAGAAGCATGTTAATAGAGTGGATTATATAGGGACACTTCTGGGTTATTTTACGACGTTGAGAGCTACCATAGTCTAGTCTCAAAGCCGTACTATGTAAATGGCTTAATAATTCACGGAATCTACTTAGGTAGCGAGTCTCGTAATGACATCGGCGTTGGAGTGCTCGAGCCTCGTATTAATCACTGTTTGTAACTGACATCGACCACAACTCTGAAATACTCAATAACCCTAGTACTTGCCTAGCAAGAACATCATCTTCTATCAAGTTTTCCGAAACACGAGTTGACTCGGTAATATATTGCTCCAAGTAGTACTTAGAGGTGAAGTAGTTTAAAAATGATTTTGGGGGGGGAAGTCCAGTGAAACAATAACTCATGAGGGCTTCATTAAGCAACCGCTATTAGGTTTTGAATAGTCTTTAACCTGGAGATGAAATCGGTCTATCTATGCTTGTATACCTGCCTAACCACGCCCATACACTACAACATTAGTTCAATGACCCAAGAATGCCAAGGCCTTCTTCACTCAAAGACTGTTTCCAACGTTTGTCAACAAATCCGACTCGGAAGCACCGGCAGTAACTGGATCTGTAGAACTGGCAGCAGATGCACCAGTTCCCATATATGATGGCATTACGGGAGGTAACTCGATAATCCACCCATCTTCGCCAGCTGCTGCCCAGCGCAGGCAACCAAGTAGCGCCTCGTTCCAGCGTTTATGAGATGGGAGCTGTAAGAAGGTGCTGAAGGCGTGAGGAAGACCCGGGAAAATGTGAACATTGGTCTTGACACTGAGACGGGGTTGTGGAGTATTAGTAACGCGATTCAAGTGCGTCATATCAGAAGGGGAAAGGTTCATTTGCTTACCCAACATTCTTCAACTTCCGAGCATACATCAATGCCTCGTCACGGAGCGGATCCCATCCCGCCACGAGAAATGCTGTCTGCGGCATACCTCGCAGCTCCTCCTCGTCAGCGAGCGCGGGACTCCAAGTCCGGTCGGCGGGATCGACCTCGTCGCCGAATAGACCAGAGAACTGCATCAAGCGCTTCTCATTTAGGATGGCAGCGTCCTTGCACTGGACAAGCGACGTTTTTTCCCTGTCGGCAAAGAGCTCGTAGGGAAACGCCTTCCAATGCAACAGGTTTGGAATGCCAAGAACCTGACCCTTAATCCTATTTGCGGTGCCGGTCTCACGCGCTCGGCGTAGCTCGTGCTGTACTACTGAAGCCGTCAGCGAGCCGCCCGCTGAAATGCCACCAACGATGAGACACGAGGCATCGATGCCGAGGGATTCGGTATGCGAGGCGACCCATTCAAAGCCATCTCTAGCGTCGTACCAGGCCGTCAACCCTTTGACTTGAGGTGTGTGCCGATAGCAGACGTGCACTACGGTTATGGACAGCGCATGCGCCAACCAAGAGCAATTGAAGAGCTCCGTGTCCAGACTGCCGAAGATAAAGCCCCCACCATGGAAATAGACGTAGCCTGGCAGAGGTTGAGATCCCAGCAGGACCGGCCGATAGCTGCGCACGGTGATGGATTTACCGTCGCGCGTGGGGACGGTGTAGTCCTGTGTCTTGACGAGGTGGCCTAGGCCAGTGGTCTGAACAAGGTGCTTTGCGAGGGTGCTGCGCGTATTATTGGCGTGCTCCTGCTGCTGAAGCGGTGGTAGGCTCTCGTCCGATAGCGACAGGAGTATGGAGTTAGCTGCAGCGAAAGCGAGCCATTCTTTGCTGGGCTGCCCCCACTGGCTGAAATCCATGGTGAACCAGTAGATACCGATAGGTATCGCGTATGCTGGAGGAAATGAAATACTACGGCGGTATTCCAAAAGTCAGTAGAGGCTGCAATACGATGACATACCCCTCATATACTGTATCGAGGTACGTATGTACAAGTAGCTGGTAGGCCTGCTTTGAATTCCGAAAATGAGAGAATGAAAGGGTTGTGTATTGCTAACCCTTATGGACTTGTTAGACAGCTATGCAGATAAATGATGCGTCTACATATATTGGCATTGTACTCTGCTAACTTCCAACCGGAAACGATTGGACGCGGGTATTTATTCTTGGGCATAAATCCGAACGAAGACTAGTACAGGGAGCAAATGTGAAGATCTACCTATGCGAGATACATGGCTTTTTATATAAGAGTAAAGATCGACATGTCTACACAGAAAAGGATTTTGAATTGCTTTTAGCTTGTTGTCCGAAGAGTCTCACCCCGGACCAGGTGATGATAATCCGCCAACGCGCCAATAAACATGATTTTTCAAAATTTATGATATTCGGCCCCACTTATATTATATTTTATAATAAGGTTATTATAAAGATATATAAATAACTTTAATATTATTAAATATATATAATTAAGATTTAAATATTTT
>KZ112588.1:15494-100424 GCA_002120305.1 Hypoxylon sp. CO27-5 | reverse complement strand
TCCCCCCTTTTTGATTGACCTAAACAGCCCAAAGCTCTCTGTCCCTGTATTATTCATACTACTGTACTATTGATGGTAGCTGATGCCATGTACCATGGTTGGCATCTGCAGGGTCTGGAACGTATTCATCCATCACGTTCGCTCATTCACTCTGCCATCTCGCCATTCAAGAGTTCCAGGTCGCTCGTTCCTTGCATGATCACGTACGACCTGTCGACAACTCGTCCATTCGTTTCAGTCTTCTTGCTATGAGGTAGCATCGATGGTATGCTCCTACATAGGTTGCGGTCCTTCTTTTATTCACATTCGCACCTTCTCTTAAACCTTCGAGCTTGTCGATCAACCTCAATTGATCTATCTCGAAAAGTTGAAGCGCTTGCCTAGAGACACCGGTGCATTGAAGGTCCAAACGTGCCTAGTCTCTAAATATCCCTTGGTCAAGGTCAAGGTTATCTTCAGGTAGTCTTTTGGTGGTCTTTTGGTGTCCAAGCTACCATACTCCAAAGTTGGAATAAAACCGCAAGAGCAGAACAGAATAAGCTAGCGATTGCGCCAACTCGAGCTGCTTTCCTAACCTTTGTCCAGTCCGACCTCAACTTGCTTTGGTTTCCGGTGAGTTCAATCATCAACCAATCAACTATCCTTCACCTCTTTTTTTATTAAAAAAAAATTAACAACCCCTCCCAGTATATTCTCGACTACCAAGGAAACCAACAAGGTCAACGCCGTCAAGTACCTCACTTTGACGCTCAATTGTGTCTTGTCTCAGCAAGCTCGGTCTCAAAGAAAGCGACCCGTATATTTCAAAACATCCTCGAACTCACCGTCATTAGCATACCACGATTGTCAGTATCATACTATTAAGAATATGGCGTCTATCACAATGGACGAAAAGGTCTCCAAACCCGGCCAATTGACAGTATCTACTCAACTTCTTTCGCCCGGCCGGACAAGCCCGGAAACGAGCGTGGAAATCCATCGAAATTCGAACGTATCGACACCATGCTCTGGGTCCGCTCCCAACGGATTTGATACTGATATCGAGGCGATGATGCCGGTCAAATCTTCGGAACACCTGAACAAGACATCGACGGGCAACACTAGACCAAAGTCGGACTGTCCCGTCTGGCCAGGCCAGGAGCATTGGCGGCAAAAAGCACGGGCAGCCAAGATCAACAACAGATCCTGCCAGTGCATGGCTCGCTATAGCAACCGAACCAGAATCGTCATCAAGGTCCTCATTGCGGTTTTGATTGTTGGAATTGCTGTCGGTGTTGGCTTCGGTATCAGCAAACCACTTGGCGCCGGTATTTGGCAGCCTAAGAACCACTAATCACCTGTCGCCACCGGCACTAAATCTAGGGAGTTAATGCAGCCGTACTGAAGTGATGATGCGGCCCTTACCATACAAGGTGTCATAAGTCGACGCCAGGGTGAGCGGCCTCGCTGCACAAGGAGTCGAAGGTTTCATTCCGTCGACTACCACTATTGTTCGGCCCCCTATCAGTAGGGGCTGACGTTATCGTCACCATCCAGCGCTCATTCGGGATGGTGTTCACATGGCTTTTTCAATTGTCTATACTGCTGCTCAGTACTTTGTTGATACCCATTTGGACTTTGATTCATGTATAAACTCGCTTTGAAAATTCAGTCCAGGGAGAAACGGAACCTCATTAGACTGCGGATATGGAGGCGTTAGGAGTAGTAAATGGACCACAGACAAGGCATGTTATGAGTGGGGTCTCAAATTTGTGCGAAAACTCAACACTAAAGCATGAGAGCATAGCGTTTCAGCCAGAATTAGAGTCGATACCAGACGCTTCACGGTGCAACATGAAGGATCAATTAACGGTCGGTCTTCCGGGACTGCCATCGCGAGCCACTTTGGCTTCTAGGAAATTCCTCTGTTTCGAAGCTCACTTAGTTTTGGCATGCGAAGAGAACGTCCGCGTCGAAAGACTCAATCATCGGACTCGATTTACAATGTTTAATTAGAGCTAGTGAATGGCCACGAACGTGAAATCTCTGCATATGAGCCTATGATTCATTATAGGAAGGAACCAAATGTCAATCTAGGTCATTCCAAAATCTGATTACGAAGTAGTTTATAACCTATCTGTAATGTTCCGGTTGCCCTTTTTGACTGAACTTTGACATTCGCCTTAGCTCCGACATGATGATACCAGTGAGAAGGTCAATATGAAACTCGAGTTACGGAGGTTCTAGACTAGTGTATTTAGGTACATTAGGTACACAATAAAATTCGGAATATAGGAACCGTTGGAATATTTAAATATTGGGCAACCAATCCTTAAAGAGGAATGTCGAGGAAATCCTCCGAATACTTGCTTATACCTCCCGATGGCTCGCTTTTGCCGTATTCGTGGTCGCGTAGCCGGGGCTGCGCCGGGACCCTTGCGGTATTCCTATCTCTCTTGTGGTCTTTGGTGCCCAGACTTGGGGGTGGAACGGGCGGGCGTGTCCTTGTCCGACTTGGAGATCCCGTATAGGACGGACTAGCCGCGGCGGAATCCGACTGCTCGGAAGTTATGATGGCTTCTTTCCAAGGGAACCGTCGTGGCCGCCGGAAAGTTTGGCCAGCTACCATCTCAATATCATTCTTTCCCCTAATTCCCATATCATACCAAATAGAATACAACGCTATAGCTACGAAAATAATGGGCGCTAAACCAAGAAATATGTACATGAGTGTCCAGTCTCCATCATTATAGAATTGGGTTCCTTGTACGGGCATTTTATTTCTAAGAACTCAAGTGCATTACAAGGAGTTGGACTTCTGGTGGGGATTAGATGATTTGACGGTTGGATGGTAGTAAATGATTATTTATAAAAACTAGCTAGTGAAAGAAAATTGATGGAGACCTGAAAGGCCCTGTTGAGATACAATGTGCTTGATGACGGATCTAGGGGAAAGCAAAGAGTGGAGGATTCAAAGTCGAAAGAACATGCTAGATAGCAACACAGGCTCCGCTGCTATTGATCGGCTTTATTCTTGATGGCAAGACGCCGTAGTTAGGGAGGCACTTAGAAAAATGGGAACACTAGGAGGTGCCGATGACTAGAAATCAAAAGGACCTGTTAGATTGATGTTCCGAAGCCATCACTTTCGATAGAAACAGATAAGGACTGTTGTGTCTTCATTGCCATTATATTCTTCTAGGAGAGCTGAGTAGATAGTTATTGTTTAGAACTTTACTTCCTCGGCTGAGGGATCCGGCGGGTATCGCCATAGGTAAATATATTTCTATCTAGATTGAAGAGGCAGTGAAATCACGCATGTGTTGATGTAACAAGCTAAAGAGACGAGAGTCGACATGCCATCTCTAGTTCGTACCCATGTGTCCAGAACACGGATCAAATCTTGTCCTACGCACCCCGGAAGGAGATGTGGATGTAGATGTAAGTCCCGATGCTCTAATGGAAGGGTTATACATCATAAGCTTGATAGAAATAAAGCTTGTCCTGGTGCTACCATCGGTGATATTTTCTCTTGCTATTTATCATCATACATTCAGCCCCTGAACTGTGGCCTTCGGGACGAATATCTTAACTTCAAGTTAAACATACCTAGACAATTAGATTCATATTTGATTTGCACACGAGTTCTCGGAAGAAATTTATAGTATTTTACTTAAATCGGCCAAATTTTATCATTGCATGGCTGGATTCTATCTGAGGGGGGTATACCTACTACTCTATACACTATATAATCGTACATATTGGGATATACTATATGACAGCATTGGGGCATTATACGGGACAATAGGATACGGTGACCCATTACCTTTAATAGTCGTTCCTCGAGGGCAGTGACTCACCGACGATACCAGCCTTTTTCGTCTCACCACCGGCTTTCTCAGTGAGCGTTTCGCCATCTGACCTGGTCGCTTGCTCCGAGTTGGCCTTGTCTCCGCTATTTTCCGCACCACTCTCGGCGTCCGCTGTGCCCTTAGGCTTCTGCTTCACACTTTTCCATTCAATCGTGGCCGAGCCCAATATCGTGAGACATGATAAGCACAGCCCTAATCTGAAGGTCTCGCGCAAAGCCTCATTGTACGCTACTAAGACGGGACCGAGGAGTTCGGGTGGAAGTGACGAACTTAGTGTAGTCGCGCCATTGTCTTCTATCATGGATGGTTGGAACCCGGGAAGACCTGAGAGCCTTTTGAGGAGTTGATTGTCGAGCAAATTTTGACCCACGGAGAGAAATATCGAACCGGACAAGAGCTGAGTGAAGAATACTAGAGAGGTGCCAACCGGTACATCTTTCGTTGGCAAGACTCGTTGGGCAGCAAGATTTGGAGCTTGGAAGCACATTCCCATCCCAAAGCTAATACTGTTAGTTTTTCTGTGCCTTGGTTGATTTATGCTAGGTTAGGATATCCGTTACGTACCCATAGAGAATCTGGTAACCAATCCACTTCCCCGTCGCAGTGTCAAGCTGCAACGTAGTCAGGAGTCCGGCTCCGACAGACATCAAACATGTACCGATGAGCATGGTTGGCGCGTAGTATCCAATCCTTGACACGAATATACCATTTGTGATAGACGCAACAACCATAGAGAGTGTTATTGGAAGAAGACGGATGCCAGAATCAACGGCCGAGGCTCCTTTAATAGCTTGAAACCAGATGGGCAGGAAATATACTGTTGCGAACTGTCAGCAGATGAATTATATTATTAAAGATAGTAGGGGGGAGCTAACCAAATACCATCATATGTCCTCCGATACAAATGGTGGCCCAATTTCCAGCCAGGATAGACCGTTGATTGAAAATCCGCGGAGGTATAGTGGCTGTCTTAGGCATGAGAACCTGGACAGCAGTGAAGCCGATGAACAAGGCAATCCCGAGAGTCAACAGGGCTACGATACGGCCATTGCTCCACTGTACCTCATTAGAGAGAATTTGGATCGCAGGGACGAAGGGGGTTTAACTCACTGGGTAGGTCAATCCTCCCCATTCGAGTGCAAGGAGAAGACAAACAACACCGGGGATGAGAAGTGCCGTCCCAAGGGCATCTAACTGAGCGAGCTTGGCCTTCGTAGAGATCTTGGTCGTTTTTCTATCAGGTACATGAAGTAGAAAGGCAATAACGAGCATCGCTATCCCCCCGAAGGGGAGGTTGATATAAAAACACCATCGCCAAGTAACATTTGACGTGAATGCCCCGCCAACGAGCGGACCTATCACTGACGCTAGACCGAACACGGCGCCGAAGAACCCCATGTATAAGGGTCGCTTATGTAGGGGGACGGAATAGACAATGCTAATGATCTACGCGGAACAGGTGAGCGCCCCATACACGGTGAAGTTGGAAGATAAGGGATAAACTGACGCTGCCGCCGAAAATACCCGCGGATCCAACTCCCTGAATGGCTCGGCCGAGGATGAAAGCTACGGAGTTTGGCGCGGCACCGCATATGGCAGAACCTGCTTCGAAGAGGAAAATAGTTGCCAGGAACGTGACTCTAACTGGGAAAAAAGTATAGACTTTTCCAAACAGAAGTTGAAAAGCACAAGTGGTCAGTAAATAAGCAGAACCATACCAACCAACATCAGGTAGAGAATGAAATTCGTCCGTGATAGCAGGTATTGCCGTCGAGATGATTAGTCGATCCAGGGCAACGAGGAACATAGAGACGAAAACCGAGAGCATAACCAAGGCGAGTTTAACACCGGTTGGATATTCGATTTGTTCCTCATCGGTTAGGATTTCGCTAGGCTGGTTAGCATCCTGCTGGGTTTCCGTCCTGTCGCTGGGGGGTTTGTTCGCGGCCGATCCCGTATCTTCGGCGGAAGGATGTTGATCTTTCTTGTCCCGGCGGAACAACATGGTTGTGGGCTGTTAAGATTATGCCAAGCCCCTTAAGAAGAACGTACCGGCATGCTATATAAGGTGAGAGAAGGGTTTGTGTGTGGGCGTATAAGGTATATCTATATAAATGATATGCGGGATCTACTCCTAACCTACGAGGCTTTCATAGGGGATATTATGTAGAAAGAGTCCACGTAAAGAGGAGGGGGAACTTGAAATAGCGGTGGATACATCGTGAAAAGCTCATATCAGTAAGACGGAGGGTAAAGAGAAAAGTAACCTAGTCCATGTTTAATCATGATTTTGATGAGCTCGGAGAAAGTGACAGGACCGACGCCCTCGGTGCTCGGTGCTGAACCACGTCCGTGACCATCTATAAAATTCTTCGGCCGTTCCAATCTGCTTCTAGATCTCGGTAGCCTTGTCCAATAATGAGTTAGCTAGGAATCTGGGACTGAACTAAACGAGAAACCTAATCTAGCGAGATTGAGAGTTGCCTAACCTACCTTACTACCGTACCTACCAGGTATCTCGCAAGATATGAATACTGATACACTCGTTAGTGAGTCTAATTTCATCTAGTGTATAGTGTATATAGTGGGTTGTGAAATGCGCGGATGATAGACCGGGACCGAAGCGACATGTTTCATACCCAGATCCCCTTTCCTAAAATACCCAATACCCACCTCGCAAACCTGTCCTGCCTACCTGCGAGTCATACTTCTTCACAGCGGCCCGTTTATCAAAATGGTGGGTAATATCAATGCATGAAACGACGACGTCACATCCAACGACCCGCTAATGAAAGTCCCTGCTACCTTACCATTGCGGCTGTTGCGCCAAACCGCATAAGGTTCTCGTCGGTTTTCTCAATCCCTGTCATTAGCTCTCTAGCATTTGACTAGGCCACTCATCACTAACTGATTGGGCGAGCATCATCTCAGTGCACCCATCCTCGAAGTGGCACACACGAATACGTCTCTTCATGTCTAAACTCTTCAGCGTTGAATGGAGAGAGCACTGTTGGGGTTGATTTCATAACAAACCGCCATGCTCGGACAAACAAAGTTGAGATGTAACTCCAATGACCTGAGTAGCGATGCCCTAATCCCCAAGTCCCTTCTCGTGGCGAACATCTACATCCAATTGATGCTATTGCCCCCGAATACTGCTCCGTAGCCTCCATAAGTCGCCTGCGGCTGCCCACTGTTCGGGGTCACAAACATATCTCCCCAATCGATGGTCCCCGCATCGGCGAACCCAAGCATCTGATCCCAAGCAACATCCGCGGTAGGCTGCATATTTCCCGCGGGGCTGACACTCAAACTTGTTAAGTCTGACGACCCGTCGGTGCGCGTGTGCCTGGCCTCCTCTGGCGGTAAGAGACTCTGCAGCTTCAATATGTAGCCCGGCGTCTCCGGGGTAGAGCCCGTGGCTTCTTGAATTGTCTTTTCTCGTGCCTTCCAACCGCGTATGGCAAAAATAGCAGCTCCTAGGTGTATCTTTGACGAGAGGTCGTATAGTTCTGTATGAAACTGATAGAAGAGCTCGACGGCGGCCCATGCTCTTTCGACCAACTGTCCCGATGTACGCCAGCTTAGCTGCCCGAGCATATACATAAAAACTTCAATCTGGAAATGAGACATCACTGCAAGTGTTAGCAGAGCCCAAGTCGATGATGAAGCATCCCATGTACTCACTAAACCATAGGAAGAAACCTTTCGTTTGAGGCAGTTGGTACATCCTTAAGTTCTGTTCTCCAGCTGTGAGGGACATCTTGAATAAATGATCCTTGGGATTTAGAACCTCGGTACCCCATTCTGGCTGATTGACCATCGGGCAAATAAGCTCGCGTAGTTTAGCAATCATTATTGACTTGGTTTCGGTCGCCAATACATGAATAGGACCCATCGAGAGATCACTATACTTGTCCAAAACGTCCGTCATCCTTTTATCTAACTCATCGATACGCCTAGACGCCCTTTCGATCTTATCGGGTTCGGGAGCTTCTGATCCCATCTCGTTTTGTAAGATGACGAAATGAAGCTCGGGTGTGTCGACCATGATGGAGGTTATCTCGCAACATATCAGGCAAAATATCATATCCGTCGGGCTATCCTTGGGTTGGATCGTTGTCATAGTGGGATAGAGGTCAGAGTCGTTAATATTTAGTGGTGGTTTGGTGTCCCAAGAACGTGGAAGGAGAGAATGACCCAGGCCGGACATGAGCGCATACATTGCATCGAGTAAAAGAATCCGCCACCAGATCCGCCGCCGCATTTCGGTCTCGAACGGTGAAAGCCCAAGGAATTCACCGTCTCTGTGAAGCCCCATTTTTTGCGCGATCCTTACCGTCACGCCATTTAAAATCCACGCTGCGTGGCGGTCGTAACGACCAGGAAGGGAGAACTAGGGGATTGCTAATTAGCTAGGGTTCATACTAGGAGGCGGTCGCTCGCGCATACCAAGTATAGTACTAAGGCTTGTAAGACGACAAGATCATAATTCTTCAGAATGCCGATACGCATTAAGGCCGAGCGGCAACCCTTGGAGAAGCGATTGTAGGCCTCTGCTTTCGTGTACCCGAATCGCTCTGTGCACTCGTCATCGGTGAGTGCTACGGCGGCCATTAGATAGATAGCGAATAGCAGGGCCTCAACATTCTTCGGTATATTTTCTCTACTCGTTGCTGCTTCAACCAGTAGAGGCTGGACCGTGGGTACGTGTATCACCTTGGTCAATGGATTGACTCTCTCGAGGTAAATCTGCCATAAGCGGAACACGTGAGCCGGCTGAGGATGTAGCTCTTCCAGGTTCGCGTCAGAAGTATCTGATAATATTAAACCTCCGTTGAGGTCAGAAGCCTGTGAATCAGCGGGAGTGCAAGGGTCATCCGTTGTCTCCTCGTCCTCGAGTATCTCGCGCATTGCTGATAGCTAATTAAAAAAAAAGAGAGGTGTGTTAAAATCAAGGTCGCCAAACGCATGGAGTGTTGGATTCATGATGTCTAGCATCCTAGAGGAGATATGGAGGGGGACAAGCTCACCTCACTATGAATACTAGCCCATAGGAAACTGTCTATGAACCTCACGCTGCCATCGTCGATGACGAGTTTCCCTAAAGGCTTCCAAGTGTCGTCTTGGTTTGGAGAGCCGGTGGATGATGGAGCCGCGGGTTTCGCAGTTGCGTACTCGGACAGTAACTCCTCACATCGTGCAAGCCTCTGTTGTAGGTCTTGGTTTGGTCGCCTCCTCTTGCGCGCAGGTGCAGGCGTGCTTGGCGTACAGGCGACATTGGCCTAGAGGCAATTTGTTAGGGGATAGCTTAGCGAGGGAGGCCTCTCACTAGACTCACCTTAATGCAGTTGGAACATGGAGTTTTGCGGTCACATTTGATCTTTCTATTTTGACATAAAACCTATGTAGAATAATTTAAAGGTGAGGATAGCGACCTTAATTACTAGACAGCGCGGCGACTCACACATGCAAGCACTCTAGGTGGTTTTCCTGACGAGCTAGAAGCCATGTCTACCGGCTTTATGGAATTCCGTACCCCGAGTCGGAAACAAGAATCTGGTCGGTGTCTCTCATTGACCCCCCAATGACGATAGTGGTGATGATTACGTGTGGTTCTGAAGCGTCGCAAGAAAATCTAGAATAGAAGGATCAAGACGGGTCGAATTCTCTGTATGAATATAAATCCTCTAACAATTATTACGGTAGGCTGGAGGGAATGCGAAGCAGCGAGGGTGCCTAAACAATCGGAATCGGACAACGGCGCAACGCTATGGTACAATACTGACTCTCTCGGAGAGAGGGGGCTTAGGCCAGGCCAGATGGTGTCTGTGTGGACAATGACACAGTTGAGGTCAAATGTTTTTGGTACCCTTCCCGAATACAGTTCTTCCGGATTCTCTTGCTTCAATGTTCTTTGTAAGCATGTGCGGAATTGGATCTTGTATGTATGAGGTATGTAGGGTATCTACCTACATTATAGGTATGTAGGTAGCAGACTTTTTTTTTTTAATTCCCTGGAATACTTGGGTAAAGGCAGATAAAAGGTGTAATGTGGTAGGTAATGTTAGGTACATGTATGTAGGGAAGTACGGGCACTGTACTGTAGGTATGTAGGTCAAAGGTTATGTGCTTTCAATGGAAGGTTTGGACGGTTTTGCCTACATAGTTTGCCTAGATTCTGCCTAGTACATACATGTAGGTAGCGACTTTAGTAGCTGCCTAGTAGCTGAACTTAGAGATGGAAGTGCCTGTACATTTGACAGGCGGAATGATTCATCTAACCCACATGCACACATGCACCAACTTTATGTACCTAACACTTATGTACACACTACAATGTACGCATGTGCATGTTCAAATACATAATGTATCTGGTCACGTATTCGGATTTGTATTAATTACAGTATGTATGTATGTACATATGTCTATGGGGCAAGATCAGCATTACCTACCGAAGATTCTAGGCCTCGTTCGCTTATCGAATTTTGTAACCCCCCCTCCTCCCCCAACCAACAGATAGGACGTAGATGATAAGCCCTATTAGATCTACCAACTTATCCCTTAGGAAGCGATAAGTTCAGTTATATTCGGTCATCCTTAGTCCAAGGTATCAAGACCCAGATCCCTTCATATGTTACCATGTGTAGTAAATAATTTTAAGACATACGACTGTTACGATATTAATCTTTTACGCTGTTTAATTAATCACATTGGCTATGATCTAAAGAGACCATACCAGCACAATATTAACAGTGGGGGATATGAAATAGGGTCATTTTAATTCGTTCCTTTTTTTCTTCATTCATCACAGCCCCATGCCTGCGTTGCAACGCTTAAGAATCGCCAACAAAAATCTAGCTGGTATATCTGATCTATAGGACAGGCCCTTGACCGTCCTGCCTCGTGAATGCCGAGATGATGACTAGATGCCTCATCTCAGCACTACCACATGCTTTATACCCAATACTAGGTAGTTTAAACGGCAAGGCTCTTCACGCAAGTCCATAGAACCACTGGAACAATGACGTTGTCATTGCCGCCGGTTAAGACTGCCTCCGTGAGGCTGGCAGTTGTAGCACACACTCCCATCTTCTTAGCGGCCAGGATCCATGTATCCGAGCCGCCGTTTGCAGATGGCCATCCACCGACACGCAGCCATAAACGTGCCACGATGAGCCCGACAAAAACGGCAAATGCAAAAGCCACACTTCCCTCAAGACTCTTGCCGCCGCCCCATAGCCATTTCCGTTGTCCATAACGTCTTCCGATCAGAGAAGCTGCTGCATCGCCCAGCCCCACACATACAACACCCGATACCATGCTCACCTCTCTCGCCGCTAACTCCCAGCCTTCGAGACAGCCAGTCCCGGTGCGCGGAAGAGAACCCAACGATAACCACAAGGGAATAGCGCATCCAATGAGGAGGAAGATGTGAGAAATGACGACCGGACCCCGAAGGTCTCGTCCATCGACGTATGGAGCGAGGAAAGAAGCCAGCGGCTTCGACAATGGTGGAAGTTGACTTGCTCGAAGAAGGTCGAGAAGGAGGAAAACGGCGAGCACGACGGATAGTGCTAAAGCAGCAAACGTAGGGTCTATGTAAGTTGATGGCAGAAACATAGCCACCATCATGAAATGGAAAACTTTTCGTCTCGTGTCTACCTCGTATATGGGTGATAGCCGAAACACGACTATAAGTCCAACTACGATGACAAACAGAAAATACGCGCTCAGAATTAGGCGAGTATTAGCCTCGCCAAAGTATAACTGGCGAAGACGATCAACCCAGCCTACCGAGCGAGACTCCCGGAACTCGTCAAGTGGTCTTGCAGGGAGACATATCCATCGCTCTAAATTGTGGCTGACGACCTCCAACCTAAAGCGTGGCAGATCGCCAAATAGATAACCCAGTGCCCACCCAATAGGTTCGTGGCCGTGCAGCGCTTCGTCCGCGACAACCTTTTTAATACCGATATAGGGAAGTGGGAGAAATATAGCGCCCACAATGCAGACGTAAATATAAGCGGCGTATATCCATTTTCGGAATACAGCTTGTTCCTGTGTGAGCGAGAAGAAGGCGCGGACAGAATGAGAAGCTGTCCGCTTCCTTCGCCCGGATGGAGTGTAGGCATGAGACTTGTGCGGCACATTATCTATACCAGGTAATGCGTGTCGACGGAGAGGTGCAGACCCGGGCTTCCCATCTGAGACGTTAGACTGGACCTTCTGTCCTAAATTCCAAGTAGTCGGTGACTTTTCTTCGATCGCGACGGCGTCGCCTCTATCGAATATGGCTCTCACGCGTTTAGCCCCCCTGAGAGACATAGACGCCGGGTCATCGCTATCTTCAAAGTCGTCAAAAGCTTCGCACGAACTGCAAGATGAGCTGTCTACTGGCGCATGAAAGAGATCGTGCCTCACTCTCCTCCATGGCATAATGCTAGAGAAAAACGTTAAAGTTGGCTTAGGTAGAGTAGATGTCCTTTTAAAACGCCATTTAGGCACACGAGCCAGAGAGATCCCCCATCTAATGACCTGGCTACATGAGACGAGGATATCAAGACCTCCCACCCATAGCATCGACTTGAGAATCACCGCCTGTGGTGAGGATGATAAAAATAAGAGATTGATTAGTGAAATAGACAACAATTGCAATTCAGCCGTGAGGAGACTCGTTGTAGTTAGAGTGTGCAGCACCGAACAGAGATTACGGTGTAGTGGGTATAATAGAGTCATAGTTTCGAGCGAAACGGCTGCTGGAAAGGACCGTATTTCCCCAGAATTCACCTGAATTATCTTCGGCTCCCAAAAAGCTTCTCCTAGAATTAGGGGCACGCAAGATAACGCCCAATGCAACGAATTGCATGCTGAATCAGCGCTTGAAACAACGGGCACCAAACTTGGTGGTAGAGAACATATTGCGAGTATTATGTTCGGCAGCAGTACCGCCTCGTTATCGACTGCAAGAAGTAACGAGACAAATATAGTAATGGCTGGCGGGTAGACGAGCGGTGCTGGGTCGAAGGAGGTCGGTATAGATATTGGTATCTTCCTCGAAGGCGTCCGGTACCAGTATGCCCACATTACAAGTCGCAAGGGATAAAGTAACACCAGAAGTACTGATGCTCCTATCCAGATGTAGATCTCTAGACCTAGATTAGCAATATTGACTGGATGCTCAGCTGTGGATGTCTACCTCGATTCCGTCTGCGCAGTATGGATTGAACAGGGTTATTTGTTTGAACCACGAAACCAAGGAAACCGATGATAAGCAGTTCAATGGAGCGGCGAATGATTTCCTTTCTCCTCCGCACTCTGTCAGCAGGGCTTTGGGGCGTTTTCCCTAAATGCGCGTCCTTTTTCAAGTTATACGACAGTCTACGGCCTTCTTCCTCGAGGAGGGCGGGAGAGGGTATGGGGGTCGAACTTCCCGAAAGGACTTCATTGCAACCTCGCAATCCCTTTCGCAATCTTCGAGGAGCTGGCAGACCTTTGAGGAAGTGTTCATCGTCGGCCTCGGTGCCGCTGTCGCTACTGGGTGTGACTTCTCTAGATGCGCCAGGCGTTACTGACGGCACATCAAGACGCTCTCTGCCCAACGGTCTATATGCGAGGCGGTCGGATGGTTCGAGCAGCTCTGAGTTTTGGCGATGATATGGGTGTGGGGATCGGGAGAGCAGTCTTAAGGCATCATGTTCAGACGGGTCGAGATGCTCAGGCATTATCGAGACCCAGTGGTCGAAAAGCACAAGAAATTCATACAATCCCGGTCAGTTCTTCGTGCCTCATGTTCTGCGCGTAGGTTGTTGAAAGCGTAGTAAAAGCGTTTGCAACGATGGCGACAACAACCTTGTTGAGCTTTCCCGATCGAAGGCTAGAGTTCCATTGAGTGATCGGCACGGCTTGTGGACTTCTTGCAGCATTAATGGGATATTCACATGTTTTCTTTCCATTCGGTGTCGTAAGCAAGTTCTTTTAGATACGTACTACGATGTGGGGATAGACCCACCACCTGGATTAGGTACATACATAGCCTAGGTACATACATATAGGTACATGCACTACCTGGCTGACGAACATAATAGTATGGTTTACATACATACACTCGGATATTCTGATATTAACATCAATACTTACATGTAGGTGCGATAAGTACATATTAAGTACTTCCATACATGTACATAGATCCAACGTTCTGAATTTGAGCTTCAAGTCGCAGTGCTCGGCATTCACAAACTTTCCTCCACTCGCTTCATCCAATTTCATTTCAAGCATAAACAGCATAAACTCGAACAAATTAGCTCAGTCCTCTTCCTAGTTAGAGAAACTCGTAACTGATGGCACACGGCGGCAAAGATCTCGCCTTTCTTTCTCCCGGAACTTTGCAATCAGCTGCTGTGACGCAACGTCACTAGCGAGGTCGTACATGGGACCGTGACCTTTGGAAAAGAAGATGGCATTCGAAGCTTCAGCATTCCTGAGGAAGAAAGAGAGCTTGGACGTATTCTCCCAAAGAGCTTTCTGTTCGTTCAAGAACGATGTGGATAACCAGTCCTCCTCGAAGACCGATATTGAGATTGGGTCAGGTGGAGCAAAACTACCTGCGGGCTATGTGACACGGTCACGTTGACCTTCGCCTCGTGGAACTTATTTCCACAGGTGTGAAAATTCAGGCTGTCATGAAAGTCACCTGTTAGTGGCCGCTTCGGAAGAATTATTATTTTGGTTAAACAGAGAAGACTTGCCAGAGATCGGCCAGTCGGTTTGCCGGAATTACCCAGCTTATCCTGGGGAGTGAGGGCAACAAGAATATTTGGTGCCACGGTGATCCTCAGTACAGTCCTCACAGACCGCGTATTCCGAGAGCGTTCAAGAGCTTCCCTATAGATCAACTAGGAAGGCCATCACTTCTCGGATTTATTGTCTTAACGCCTGCTTGCTAATCTCCATCTCGACTCCACGCGTACTCGATAAGCATGATTCTAGTCTATATGAATGGCCGGCAGCTTGTTCCATTCGGGGATACTATCAGATTGCAACAGGAAGAGAGACATCCGATTACGATAGATTGAACACAAACTATACAAATCTCGCTCAGACCTCGGTAAGCCAGGGTGTAACATGCATAAACCTGCCTAGTGCGGCTCGGAATATCGAGTTATGCCAGCCCAGTCCGGCTATTCGACTTTCCGACACAGAATAACCGTTCCCGTACATAAAAATGTGAAAGACATAATTTTGTACAACCCCCTATTCAAAGTCCGTTGCAGTCCTGGCTCGAAGGGATATATAGTCCTCGACCAAGTACAGTTAAGATTTGATTTTTCATGATTGATTCTCATAACTAGAGATCTCAGCTCCGAATCAAAAAAAAAAAAATTGTCGAACTTAGAAAGGATGCTTCCCACGGCCCAGCCGCTAGGTCCTCGCGAATATATTGTATTAACTCTAGGCATCGCTCTTTCGGCAAGTCGCATGTGACTACCCAAACGCCTACATTTCTAACAATTCATAGCCTGTCTTATACTACGTTTATCTATTCGCGTATAATACCTTTTTCCACCCCCTATCCAGATATCCCGGTCCTCGAATAGCATCAGCAACCCCATGGTGGCTCGCTCTGTCCCTTGCCCGAGGTACTACACCTAAAGACCTCCTAAAGCTCCATGATAAATAGTATGTATCTTTAAGGCTCTATTTTTTTTTTTGGTCTACCTTAGAAGATCAAACTTCCTAGTCGATCCAATTAGAAAGTGATTGTTCTTGACGCATACCTAAAGCCCCCCCCTTTTCCCCTTTTAAAGTCTAGTATAGAGAAGTGATTATTGACTCTAATTATGATAGCGGGCCAGTCGTGAGAACATCCCCTAATGAACTCTCCTTCATCGACTCCGCTCAATGGAAGGAAATATACGGGCATAAAGCGCCCGGTCAGCTCGAATTCGCCAAGGATGAGAAGTATCACTCAGGAATGAAGGGGGGGCCCGTTATTCTCAACGCCGACCGACACTACCATGGATATATTCGAAAGCTGCTTGCACATGGGTTCTCCGAGAAAGCCTTGAGAGAGCAAGAATCTGTCTTACAGGAATATGTTTGTATGTTATTTCAGAGGCTGCAAGACGTTAGCCGAGATGGAACAGCTACGGTCGATATTACATTATGGTATAACGTGAGTTCGGATAACTTGACCCTCCACAAGGGCCACACACCGCTAAACATCAATAGTTCATGACGTTCGACTTCATTGGGTTTCTAAGTAAGTTCTTCGACGTATTGCGTATTGCGTATACTAGACGGCTCACCTGTCTTTCCGCAGCCTTTGGGGAATCCTTTAATTGTCTAAACAATTCACGGATTCATAAGTGGATCGAGATCTTCTTCAGCTTCGCCAAGCTCCTGGCCTTCAATCAAGCAATTGCTCGTTTTCCACCACCTATTCAGACACTCCTTAAGCTCTGGGCTATCCCAATGTCTATCAAATCAAACATCCAGGCCCTTCAGCAACTCAACACTGTAAGAGAGTATCTCTCAGTGTCTGCTCAATGTTTCATTAACCTTCTCCACAGGAGAAAATTAAAAATCGTCTTCAATATGAGTCAGTCGTGCCGGACTTTATGGACAAATTGATCGAAGCTTATAACTCGGGGAAAATGACTTTCGAGCAACTCGTAGGTAATGCATCTATACTCATTGCCGCTGGAAGCGAGACTACGGCTACACTATTATCAGGTAGGGCATTTTAAGTCTTAGTAACGCTCGTACACTAACAAATTTGATAATAGGCCTCACTTACCTTCTCACGAGGAACCCCCGTGTTCTCCGAACCCTGAATATGGAGATAAGGGGAGCCTTTCAGTCTCCCGAAGAGATCACAATTGCTCGGGTTAACCGGTGCAAGTATCTACTTGCGTGCATAGAAGAAGCACTAAGATTCTATCCGCCATCACCTCAACCTCACCAAAGGATCGTGCCGCTTGGTGGAGCTGTCATTAATGGGGAGTACGTGCCCGAAGGCGTGGCTGTCTCTATCCCCATATATGCCGCATGTAGAAGCGCTCGTAATTGGTCACAGCCAGACTGTTTTATTCCTGAGAGGTGGATGGGCGAGGACCCTCAATTCAGCGGTGATAAAAGAGAAGCCTCCCAACCCTTCTCTTTCGGTCCACGTAATTGCATAGGGCGTAATCTTGCATACGTTGAGATGAAGATCATTATTGCGAGACTCATATGGCACTTCGACATAGAGAATGCCACCGAAGGAGATTGGTTGGACCAGAAAGTCTACATGATTTGGGAAAAGGCTCCCTTATGGATCAGACTACGCCCTGTACAAAGGGGTTAGAGTCTGGCTGGTCAGTTACGATAGTCGTAGGCAACAGGCTGGCTTCAATTGTGCAACACATATCTCGAATGTCAGCATCAAGCTTATTCTATCAACATATATTACTTTTTGGCTCCGATAGCTGTTCTAGAACAGGAGAGTTGCTGACTCGTTGATGTGGACCATTGCGAACGACCTAAACACGTCCATTATTTTAACTTGGGGTCTACGTTGTTAGCCGGTTCGATTAAGTGTTCGAAAAGTAAAACGGGTATTTCCTGGTCATAACTTCATCGAGCTTGGTAGTTTGAAGGGTTAAATTCCACTTGCAACAAGCTGTATAGCTAATCCTACTTCGCATACGTGATAGACTTTGTCCATCCAACAGTATATTAGTGCTATGCCAAGCATTCAGCCCTGCAGCAGTTGCTGACTCTGATTCACATTAGTAATACATACGCAGCCCGGGGAGTACCTATGTACATATTGACTATGCAGTGTACGGTATATATACGATACATATATGTGACCTAAGTAACCGTAGTTCAATAGAGTACCTAGGGCAGGATAAGAAGCCGTTAACTATGTTCCGTACACGTTATGTATCTAGTGTACCGTAGGTGGTTAGGATTTAAGCTGCTGGGGTGGCTTTTTTATTTACATCCGTGCAGCCAGTATGGTAAGTACCATAGCCGTACGGAGGACGCCTTCAAAAGTTTTATCTATGGGGGACCCTTGTCAGATCTACCAGCCAATTGGCAGCAAAGCTATCAGCTAATAAGCTAGCTATCACTTAAAGCAAAGGTGCCTTACTATACCGTAACTAAGATATCCCATATCTTATACAAATTAGGTCTTTTAGGCCCCGATCCCATACTTCGGTAATCCTTACCTAAGTACTAATATAAATCTATTAGCAGTTGATAGTAATTTGTGGCAGCTAACAGGTAGGTCTGATAGGGGTTTCCTGTGGAAAAAACTTTTAAAGGCATCCTCCGTAGGGTACCTCCTGAGATTCTAATGGGGTACCTACATGTATTAAGGAAAAGACCCTTCCAACATTGAAGTTATGATACCTACGGTACATGTAGGTAGATGACCAAGGTACGTACCGGATGTGCTACGAATTTAGAAGCATCCAGGCTAAAAATAGAAATTAGTCTCAGGTCTCAGTGCTGCTAACCCAAAAAAAAAAAAAAAAAAAGGCTTCAATAGTACCTACGTGTTCTTGCTCAGCCATCATATCTAACGGTTGTCTACCCTCGTCCCGTTTTCAGACACGGAAATAACATTGAATACATACAGTACGCACGTAAAGCCGTTCTCATCTTGATCTCCTTGGATACGCCTAGAGATACCTAGGACGGGTGACACGCATGATACATAATCCATTGTATGACATAGCAGCTATCACACAGGTATTCGTACAGTACCGTATTTCCGCTTCCAGTGAGTCGGGAAGTGGGGTGTTGCTTGGACCAAACAACAGAAACCTCGTATTCTCAACAAGAGGCGACGTCACCATGATCACAGTATAGGCCTCGACCAAGTCTACCGGCGCCAAGAAATCTCGATCGTACGGAGCACACAGTATGCACCGTATATATGGGAGTTTCTCCTCTGATCTGACACAAGAACCCTTGTTCAGTAAAACCGAAGCTGACTGGGGCCGGATCCGCATTTAGTAGAAATAAGTGGTTGGAAACTTGGGAGGCTGATGTTAGCTTTGCTGCGGTCTTGCATCAGCTTTGAGCTCGATACGGATCCAACTCCAATTGATCAAACTCATTGATCCTTACATTGTACAGTGCCCAATTGGGTTCAAGTACAGTACAACCATACAGAGGACTTGACGACTCCACCAAATTGTCGAGAATCAAGCCATCAGCCACGGTATCTTATGTTGTCCGGGTTATGTCAGTTATATTCTATCCGGCGGGAACAGATCAATAACGACTCCATCTTGCCCTCCCAAGTTTCCACAGCATCCGAGCAGACTACCCAAGTAGACTTCGATACGTTGGCTCTTCCACCTTGGGTCCCCTCACCTTCTCGGAATCTCACTGATCTTTGGTCCTTACTCTGTTGTCCGGGGATTCGCTCGCTTCTCGTTCTTTCTTTTTCCTCATTTCGTACAACTACAATACGGACTCTGCTATGATGCAACTGAACCCGCAGGTTAACTAGAGCTGTACGAATCACGTACCGTAATCGTCGCCCCGAATTCTTCCCACCACTCTCAGGTCCATTCCGCAGTAGTCTGCGTTAGCTCATTCGCTCCCCGACCTTTTTTTCTTCTATAACTCCTATATCAACCGATCCATTCTTTTCATTATGACACCTATCTCTATTGAAAAGGGCCTCCTGGGTGAAAAGGTGGCTATTGCATCTACTCAAACAACCTGCCGTCGACGTCGCATAGCAGACAGGATGCCTTCAGCTCGGAACTTCTTCCTCACCCTGTTGCTCGGCTTTCTCGTCACGGCCGGGTTGGCTAATGCTATGCTCAAGCAGCAGCACTCGGGTGAGGAACCAACTAAAAGCGGGGATGATCATGCCCTTCACCGCGACGACTCTACTTTCTTGCGACTGTTGAGCTCGACTTCGCCTCAGGCTCTCCATGAGTTCTTGCATGCTTACTTCCCTTCTACCTACAAACATGGCATCTACGACTCTGACCACTCGGCCATGGAAGCCGTTCATGCCAATGATCCGGAATTGGCCACATCTATCGTCCAGCTAGCTAAGAGGCAGTCTGGAAACGATACAACCGTCTCCGCGACAACTCCTACGTCGACAGAGACTAGTACGATAACCTCTACGACTGAGAGCAGCACAAGTCAAGAGACCTCGACTCAGGAGACTTCCTCTGCGTCTCCTACTTCGCCGTCTGATACGACGGTGGAATCTACAGTTACGCCAACTACCTCAGCAGAAACCCAAACGACAACCACAACGCCATCGACCTCTGAATCCATGGAAGCAACGAGTAGTCCCGGTATGTCCACCGGTTCCTCAACCGAAATGCCTTTAGAGACCACCACCGTGACCATATCATCATAATCATCATCTTTAACCCTTATTACTCCCATATCCTTTCCATCTTCTAGGACCTCTTCTAGGGGTACGTCCAGCAAGAGATCTTGCCTTTGCACTTGACCTTGCTTCTCGTTTTCCCAAGGGCCTAGCTTTGTATTCCCTATTACCTTGGTGCCTATCCTTATACTGACACGATTTATGTCGACTGTGCGTGCTATGCTGACCATATGCCTGGACAGATTCGACCCTACCGACCACAACTACACCGAGCTCTGCTACCACTACGAGGCCACCTAGAACATCCACGTTCACGTCGACGCTTCCTGGAGGCGCCAAGGTACGTCATGATTATTTCCTGGCTCCTGTAGTTTATGTCTTCAGTACAACCTTTCGGGGTTTCCCCGCGGGAGTTTGAGCATTACGTTTCCAAAAACCCAAGCCATTCCTGAGCCCTGGCCGAAATGGGAACGAATCACTAATTCTCGGGTGTTTGCAGACCACAATCACATCGGTTGAGGTAGTCACTCCCGGAGCGCCCGAAGAAGCGAGCACGACATCAGGCTCGCAAGGAAGTTTGCAGTCCGGCCTTGCTATGCCTGTTGGCAGAAAGCCAGTCGTAGAGGTTGTTATTGGGGCAGTTGTTGGTGGAGCGCTCTTCCTGTAGGGACCGTCGTATAAGGCATTTCTTGACCTTGTTTGGCGTTTGTAGCATCCTTAGGACGAGCATTAGTATCTGGCGCCGGTATTATGTATATTGGACTTTTTGGTGACATCTACATTCCTTTGAATCATTGTGCGGGAGATTGGTATAGAGAATGGGTCAGCTCAGCGGCTTGCAGCTATTGACGAATCTTATGAGATAGAGAGCGATCTAGCTTTGGCATATACATCTTAATAAAGGACACTACTAAAATGAATAGGGAATACGAAACACTTCAGTTATAGCAGTGATAGCAAAGATAGCGGAATATGTAAGGACGCTAATGGCTTAATTCATACAAAATATTCTAGCAAAGCAAACTTCGTACAATTCGACGAGCGAGAGACCGTGCCTAGCATTGCTTGTATCTGTCGTTGACGGATAATGTAAGGTACATACTAAACACCATGTCAACCAGTGGCAAAACTAAGTTGCGTATCAAGAGCATTCGCGCACAACGATCTTTAGAAACTTGCTGTGACGGCAAAAGAGAAGGGGAAAAAAGGCTGAAGTAGGCCTATATGGTAATTGCGAGCTGGTGCCAGACTGTATAAACGCTGTGTAGGGGGTATAAATTAATGGAACAGAAACGAGGCCTTTCCGTAGACACTTCCTCTTTTTCTTTTGCGTCTACATCATCACCTCGTCGCGTAATTTCAGAAGGCATCCGTTATCCAGGACCGATCTTTGGCATGTCATGATGCTCACTCAATTTCGAGAGGTATGTATTGAGGCCCTCGACTCTCTCCTTGTGCGTCTTGCGGAACTCGGATGCGACCTTGGGGTCCTCGAGCATCTTCAACATCTATTCGACAAAGTCGACGTCAGCATTAAGTAATCGTCTTGGGGATAGTCAACGCCTACCTTCTTCCTGTTAGCTTCCTCATGCCGCCGCTCAGCCTCTGTCTTTCGCTCGACGACATCCACGCCGCCTTCATCTTTACCATCATCCAGTCGCGATCTCGCGACTTCTTCAGCGGAGGAATCGTCTTCAGTAGATAGGGCGCGCTCGAGATTCAAGGTCTTAGTCTTCTTTTTCTTCTTAGTCTTCTGCACTTTCCCACCTTTCAACTTGAGAGCACCACCTCCTCCTACTGACGCGTATTCGTCTGCTGGCATTTTGTCGGATACAAATGTAATTGGGGATAATAAATGAATGATTCCTCGATTGGATTGGAAGTTCAAATACGACTAAAATACGACCAAAGTTCAACCTCACCCCCCACCTGCCCAATCTTGGCCAGCTTGACCCATCATAAGCCGCACTGGTGCATGTGGGTCGCAAGAGACCTCTATCTTCTCAATATCTCAGATATGAGCATATTATATATGTATAGATCGGATACAAGAATGTAAATACCCTTTTGGTAGCAACATGCGGGTTCGGGTTTCCAGGTTTCTTTGTGGGATTATGTAATAATGTGCCCTAAAGTATTGCCCCACGAATAAATGAAAAATCGCTTGGCCGAACTCTCCGCTTCTTTTCTTTTCTTTTTCTCTCTTTTTTTCTTCAGATCAAAAAGTATTCACAGAGTTGCCACGACCGTCACCTCGACATCCTTACAGTGACGAGTTGCCATTCTCAACATGAGAATCACTCTGGAGAGCGAAATTCCTTATTAGGAAGTCTCCCGAACGTCTTCGGACTTGTGTGCGGGAGATGTCGAAAAACGAGGGAACATGACCGTAAAATGCAAATCATCGCGTCCTTTCTGGCTCGGCATCTTGAGTGTACATTCCATTCTCGATGCCAATTTTAAAGCGAGTTAGACGGGCATGCGTGGGCCATGAGATTAGTGTTGATGTTATAAAATGCGGTTTGATGTTTGGTAGTCGTCAAGAGAGAGAGAGCATGGCAGGTCTCAGCTTACATGTCTCAGACAGTCGCGGTTCGAATTTAATTCTCCATCCAGTGTTTTTTGTTGCTGTTTCCATTTTACAGTCAAATGAACTTTACGACAGAGCAGAGGAATGCCCTGTAATTCTAGTTCATTCTTCCGTTGCGCAGATCGTGCTTAGCAATGGCGAGGCGCTTGTCCTGATTCCAACCTGACAACGTACGGTGGTAGTTGACGCGTTCACCTGCGCCCATAGAGTCTTCAATCTTCTTTATAAAATAACATGGCTTCCTACCTCGTTCTCGCTCTCTCTTTTATTAATCAGAAGCATCTCCAGTCGTTCTTTCTCAGTCACTCTTTTGTAATCAGTCATTCGTTTATAGCCACTTTTGGCATCACACTCATTTGATACACGCCACACGCTCGTTTTTGGTTCAACATAGTTGCAAAATAAACCCCTCCACAAGCAGATCAAGATGCCGTTCTTCAATGTAACAGCTCCCGCCGGATTCTTCCCTTACCACGCGCCTTCGGTATACCATCCTGCGCCTCCAGTAACACATTATCCGACGACTCTATATCCGGTGACCCAGACTCATTATACAACTGTTTACGAGACGGTTCTGCCAGCAGCCTGTGAGACGAGCTCGTGGCTCGCCACTTATACCGTCATCGAAACCTGTACCGGTAGCCCCGACGACTATGTGACACCTATCATCCCTCCTGGGTTTGTAGTCACTAAGGTGGCTTGCCATGCTTGTAAACCCACCACTGAGATTGAAATCACCTGCCCCGGTGTCCAGCCGACTGGTAGCGGGTATCCTACCGTGAGCATCACGGGTAACGGCGTTACTGCTACCATAACTGCCTACCCAACGGCAACTGTTCATCCTGTTACCGTGTGCTCTGGTTCTGGCACGTGCTCCAGCCCTGGTTCGGGATCTAACTCTAGCTCTAGCGCAGGTTCTGGTACAGGGTCGGGATCAGGCTTAGGGTCAGGCTCGAGCTCCGGCTCTAGTTTTAGCTCTGGTACTAGCTCGGGATCGGGGTCAAACTCCGGGTCTGGCAGCGGATCTGGATCAGCCTCCGGCTGTAGCTCCACCACATGCATTCCGTCTAGCTGCAACGGTTCGACCGGGAGATGTGGCAATGTCACCACCAGCACCAACCCTCCAGTTGTCACCGCTGGTGCGCCGTCACTTAAGAATGCCTTTGCTGTCTTCTCGGGCCTCGTATTTGTGGCTGGGCATTTCTTAGTCCTATAAGCATGATCATCGAAGTAATTCAGGGGGGGAAGGGGAAAGGGGAAGCGAGGGCCTGAGATTTAGGCTGGGATAACATTTCACGTTTCTTGGATATGGTTTATGATCCCTATCATGCGTCTTGCACGTCTATTATTTCCTTTGGGTTATTCATGAAACGTTTGGGGAGTATGGGGAGCTCTTGAAGTCTACCTTTAAACTATCGTATCTAGCATCGCCTGTTTCTGCGCAACGGTGCTATAGTTCAAAAATTTAAGTATTCTTTGGACTTTCAGACCACCATCCTTTTTGTGTTGTTGTTCCAGTCGTTAGTTGAACTATGTCCCCTTTCGTCTACTTAATTATTTTCAAGGTTAGTACTAAGAGGTGCATACTTATATATAGGACCTCTTTTCTTCCTCCATTTTTTTTTTAAAAAAAAAATACTTTGATGACATATCACCCACACCAGGTACTTACTCCATTAGGAAGGCGGTCCTTTCCCAGCTTATAATTTACTGTAACCTAGGTAGGTACGTAGATTGTACGCCATGATAAGAAGGTCGCTCTTAGATAATCTCGGCGAATACCGTAACGTAATATATATATATTTTAAAATAAAAAAAAAACACCCCAAAAGATAATTCATAAGCCTCTATCGCCCATATACATGTAGGTATCCTAATTTCCCCGGATCTGCTTACTTTCGTAGCCTTGGCAAAGAAGAATCGGTATACTCAACCATTGGTCCACTACCCTGTTTTTGTCGACAACGATGCGCCTCCTCAATTCCGCCCCGGTGCTAGGCATCTTCGAACTCCTTCGCGTTTCTCTAGCCTGTTCCGACTGTCTGGGCTCGGCAGGTCATGTAGAACATGTTCGGCATGTTAGACGTATGCAGCCAGATGCGATTAACGCTACCTACGGTCCCACTAGAGCCTTGGAAGTAAGTATTACATAGGGGCTACATCAACGCAACGAAGGACGGTAGTTCTAACTCTTTGGATGCTGTAGTGGGGCCAATTGAATTTCTTACATACTGTGAGTAATTATTGAGATACATACCCCTGGGGCTATGTTGAATCTTGAAAGCGACGACGACGACGACGACTTCTACTACTACTACTACTACTACTATATAGCTTGACTAATGGTCAGGATGCCAGACCGACACTCATGGATGGCTAGAAGGTCATTTGAAACAAGGCAACTATGGCGCTGACTGGGGAGATTTTGTTACCTTCTCGACTCACTTCAAACACCAGGCTGGTAATATGGGCGTTGATCTTCTTCTCGTCGACACAGGTCAGTCGGCCACAATGTTTAATTTAGTACTGGGTGGAATGGTCAGACCTCATTGACCGCCGCATAGGCGATTTGCATGATGGAGCAGGGTTGAGTGACGCTACGACCCCAGACGGCGAGACCTCGATAAAAGTCTTCGACCAGGTCGAGTATGACTTGCTGACTATTGGCAATCACGAATTATATCTTGCCAATGTTGCCTACCAGACCTTGAACGAGATTTCCACCTATTGGGGCGACAAGTACCTCACGTCAAATGTCCAGATACTTAATCAACAATCGGGTGAATGGCAATATGTTGGAAAGACACATCGATATTTCATCACTCAGCATGGCCTCCGAATCATGGCTTTTGGCGTCTTGTTTGACTTCACTGGTGAGGAGATGCTTGTCAAGATAACCCTCCTATCGCCCGGGATTCCGCCCATGGATGTTGACGCTTTCTAGGAAACACAAACGCTAGCAAGGTCATACCCGCAAAGACCATGGTTACGCAGAAATGGTTTTTAGATGTCCTCAATTCCACGGAACCTGTAGATATCTTTGTCGTTCTCGGCCACAACCCCGCGCGCCCAAGTGTTCCTACCAGCACGTTTCCTGTCGTTTTCGACGCAATTCGTGCAGTGCGCCCGGATACCCCTATCCAATTTATTGGTATACTCAGTACCTAGTAGTCAAGACATATGGATGAACCGCTAATAAATATTGTAGGTGGTCACACACATATTCGGGACTTTGCCGTTTATGACTCTAGCAGCACGGCTCTTGAGTCAGGCCGTTACTGCGAGACTTTGGGTTGGCTCTCAATGTCCGGGTTTGACAGTAAAAACAGCGGCTTCATTGGCATCATGCCCGGCCCTGCCGGTGTTCCTAATCCAACTCGTAAAGCAACGAAAAATTCTACTTCCCCGTTCGTATATTCCCGTCGTTATCTCGATTGGAACCGTCGGACCTTTGAATTCCACGCTGCGACTTGGTACGACAAACAATTCGACTATAATAATGGCCTATCTGTCACGGCGGACATTACGAAATACAGGAAGCAACTTAATCTCACTGATGTGTACGGATGCGTGCCGCAGGTTAGGAATCAGACCTTTCTTTTCTTTTTTCTTCCCCCTTCTAGCTCCTAGTATCGTCTTAATATGTCCGCTCCTGGAGCTCTCCCGGATGTTGACTGGCATTGCAGGATTATTGCTTGACATGCGCACCATTCAACAGCACCTCTAGCATTTTCCCTCTATTATCAACGGCGTTAGCCGAGGCTGTAGTTAACGATTCCCGTAAAGATATACCGCGGTTCATCATCGCTAACACGGGAAGCGTTCGATTCGACATGTATAAAGGACCCTTCACCTATGACGATCAGTTCATCGTCTCACCATTTCTCGACCATTTCTTGTATATACCAGGAGTACCTTATGACATAGCTAGTAACCTACTTCAGTCACTTAATAATGCGGGTGCCAGCCAAAAGCGTAACGTTGGTGTCATGCCCGTTGAACGCGATGTCTGTATCGACCCTCCTTCCGACAACCTTGCCGAAACTACGGGTGGAGAGCACCATCCCTCTAGTATTACTAGGCGTCAGATTGTCGAGTTAGTCCCGGGATACACAACTAGGGATGATTTCGGTTCGGACGGCGATGACACAGCTCATTCTGCGATCCCGTATTACGAGATCCCCGACTTTTTCCAGGGTATAGCTGGATTTAACGAGAGTGTCGCTACAGAAGCTGTGGATGTGGTATTTGTCGACTTGTGAGTTTCGGTGTATCACATCTTCGAGATACCGGAGAATGATGGCTGACTGCCTTCTGCTACGTAGCATTGAGAGTGACCTTCTTGCTATCCTTGGCTCCAACTATAGCTCCAACGATGTCTCGTACTATATTGACGCTAATTTTACAACGAGGGACTACTTGGCGATATACGTGAAGAACTCGGAAATGTTTCAGGCTGGGTTATCCAACTGCACGGGTGCATGGCGCCTTTAGCATGTTAGCTTGAGCTCGGCATACATTTTGCTAGCAGTGGTTATTATATTAACGTCCTTAGCCATTGTAACCACATACCGTCGAAGAGGCAATACCTATATATAAGCATGTAGTATCTTGTGAGAACTCACTCTTTCCGGCTACATACATGTAGGTTAGGTTGGTGGACTTCCTTTGTGCTGTATATTAGGTAAGTACCCAAGTACGGCTGACGTCATACGACTTTGTTGACGAGGTACCTAAATGTATATGTGTAGGTACCCCGCCATTTTTATAAAGGGGTAACCCCAAAACAACCCCCCCCCCCCCCTTTTTCTTTTTTCTTTTTTTTTTTTCCCTTCTTCCTTTCTCTTAATATGCATTATCTAGGTATCTTGTCTACTTTTACCATTAGCAAACATAAAAATAAAAATAAAATTAAAAAATATAATAAAATTAAAATTAAAATTAAAATAGAATGGCTCCAATACCTATAACAATCATCACCGGGTTCTTAGGCTCAGGAAAGACGACGCTGCTCCTCAATCTCATCCCCCAGCTGCGCACCGCTAACCCTTCTTATCGCCTCGCCCTGCTGAAGAATGAGTTTGGAGACGTAGCGATCGATTCGCAGCTCGCCTCGTCGGGCGCTATTTCCGGTGTGCAAGAGCTGCTCAATGGCTGTATATGCTGCAATCTTGTCGGCCAGCTGAGCACAGCTCTGGCCGAGCTACGCTCTAACATCAACCCTAACCGCATCGTCATTGAGACCTCCGGCTCCGCCTTCCCGGCTACTCTAGCCATCGAGGTAAATCGCTTGGCTCGTGAGACTAGCTGCTACACCCTTGACGGCGTCGTCAGTGTTATTGACGTCGAGAATTGGAAGGGCTACGAAGACACGAGCTACACCGCCCGCATACAGGCCAGGTATACCGACCTTATCGTCTTCAACAAATGGGAGAACTGCGATGAGCGAAGATTCGACGAGTGTCTTGATCGTGTTGGGGACCTTGAGGTCGATGTCGCCTGGGTTAAAAGCGACAGAGGACGAGTTTCTGTCAATGTCATCTTTGGCATTGACGGAGGGTTGGCAAAGTCGCTGACTGAAGAAACGACGACGAACGGCAATGACAATTTCCATGGGGGTCATGGCCATGACTACGTTCATAATCAAAACCACAACCATGATCATAACCATGATCATCAAACCGAGGTTGAGGTCCTCTCGGTAACTCTCTCGGGAGAAGCTGGCGCCGCTGTCAGCGGGACAAAGCTAATGACTCTGCTGAGGACGGCGCCCAAGGACGAGGTGTATCGGATCAAGTCAGTATTAACGTCGTCGCCGAGTGTCCGGAGCTCCGGCGAAGACGAGACCGTAGTGCCGACGACGCTATCTGATCAGCCGGGTAGGTACATATTGAACTGGGCATTTGGAAGGTGGACGTTCACTCCGCTCGACTCCGAGACGGTCGAGCACAGCTCAAGTTACCGGACAGTACTTCGCATGACGATAATTCTAGCAAGGCACGAGAGCGCGAAATGGAAAAAGAAGTTGGAGACGGGCGGGTTTTTAGAGCTAGAGGGTAACAAGAAGGGCGAGTTTGCCGTCACTAAGATCTCCTAGAGTCTGCTATTGCCATCTTTCCGCGATAGATCGGTTTAGAAATAGATGGGTGTATATTTACCCCCGTACACTGTACCTCCCCCCAATTCCATGTTGCCATGCAATTGGCGATATTGGAATTCGAAGAGTATTGGTCGTATTGGTCGTCTACCTCTGCACCAACAAGGTAATGATTCTAGGTACGAGACGTCGCCGCAAATACATGTGTTTTTAACAAACACAAGATGCTTTCCACATTAACCATGCATCGAGCATGAATCGAGCATGAATCAAGCATGTATCTATATAAATCTGGTAGCAGCAACGAGCCTGATGGCTGTCAAAGTTTCTCAATAATGATAATCTAATTTGACAACCGATAGCATGGCTGACAATTCGTATTACTGCTCTCATAATGCTCGTTCCTGTGGCATTTAGCTCTTGCATATGTCTACTCGAGTGCCGACTCCAAATCTCATAGCATCATCACGGGTCAATTAGGACCCAGCTAGTATTTCGACAAAGGGGTAGTAGCCATTTAACGCCACAAATCTCGATCTCCTTTCTTACCTCCATGGCTACTATTAGGCCTCGGCCACAAGTCCTCTCTAGGAGTGCTTAAGCTTGCGGCGCTTCCACTACGTCCGTGTCCGCTGGTGGCCGTCCCCCCAGGTACGGCGAGGAAGCTACTAGCACTAGTCCCTTGCACAACTGTACTTCTTCTAGTTCCGTTGCCAGCCTGCCAGCCAGAGCCTATGTCCGCAAGGCCGTAACTGCTCAGAGGGCGGCCGCTCATTGAGCCACTGCGACCCCTACTTCCATTGCCTGCGCCGCCGTAAGCGTCAAAGGGGTCCACTGTAGTATAAGGAGTTAGCAATCACCGTGTGCATGCGCATGCTGCGGAGCAGAGAAGCCAAGTCCTGACATCTAAATAGGCTTCCCACCATATCAGAGGAGATAGGACTCCCGACAAGTTGCAAATACTCACCCCTAATACTACCCCAGTCAATATCGTCCTCCCCCTTAGTGAAAACTTCGAGCGTCTGGTTGAGCGACAATCCACCAAGGCCGCGGGATGGACCGAGTGCCGCGGCAAAAGGGTTATTAGAGCTGAAGCGTGGGTGTGCGTTGCTTAAGTTCCCCGTATTTGATGGCGAGAGATTGGCGTTTCCCATACCAAACATACCCGTACTGCTAGAGCTGCTAGGCCGTTGCTGGCCTCCTGCAAAACCGGGCATGGGCGGGGGAAGGCCGAGAAGAGTGTCCGGGAAGTCCTGATCGCGAACGTAGACGGCGGATAGGCGAGGCAAGCCACCGGCGAAGAGAGAGGAGGCCAGATAGTTGTAGTAGCCGCTTATGATACTTGAATAAGGAGAGGTAGCCGGTGAGGCCGTGATCTCAAAACGTAGAGTTCGTAGAGACCAATTCGTCAACGGTGGAATGGGTCCGGAATGGGATGGAAATGCAGAATCCACCTGGTCAATGATAGAGAGGGTCGTAAGATTTGGCGCACGTGCTAATACTGCATGGAGAGTAGAGGGCTGGACCCCGGTGTGAGAAAGAGAGAGCACCTTGAGTTGCTTCTGGGAGTCCTCTCTGCATAGATATGGCACTAGGCCGTCGGAAGTGACCCTCGGCGTGTTTATAAGTATCATTTCTTCCAAGGCCGGAAAAGCTGGTAGTACATCGTTGTACTTGAACATGTCGTCGTCCAAGACTCTGCAGTCTGACACCTTCAGAGCCCGTAGGTGTCGAAGCGCTGCGAGTACGTGCCGTAGCGCGGCTGGATCCATGTTGATCCTAGCTAATTCCAATACTTCAATGTTTGGCCAGATGTTACCGCTGCCTAGAGCCTCCAAGCCCCGCTCACTGCCGCCAGCATAGGTCATTTTCCGGAGACCGGGGCAGCGGGCCTGTACTTCGAGTTTGAGAGTATGGTAAGCTGGATCGTCGCTGAATAGCCCCTCAGGCAAGTCGACGTAGCGAAGGTTTGGTAAGACGGCGATGGTTCTGGCCAGTGCGGAGGCGCTCGACTCTCGCAGCATATATGGTGTCTTGAAATATTGAACGAGGGCGCCGAGGCGAGTCGGATCTTCGCGTAGGGAGCGGCATAGCAAGTGGAGCCGAGCACTCGCTGTGTCTTCGGGAAGGCCATTGCGATCAAAACGACTTCTACGTTTTCGCCTTTCCGACAGGTCAATCTCACGCTCACAGTAATGCACGGAATCGATTCGGATGCTATGGTACCTATCACAGTGAAAATGCTAGAGATTAGCGACAAACTGCCTCGTCCTCGGCGCATAGTGATTGATTTTAAAGGGAACCTACATCAACTTGACCGCCGTCTTCCTCCAACGTTTACAAGCTTGGCCGGCGTGGGAGAGGTCGCGTAGGTCGCAAAGCATGCAAGCATCCTCCAAGGCGCTCTGCTCGCATGTCTCGTACGACTCGTCGCAGCAATGAGGGCATACAAATGAGAAGACTCTCTCTAATATGGGAGCAGGTAGCTCTAGCCAAGGCGCGAATACACTGTTCTTTTGAGCGGCATAGTTGTAGTAATCATTCTGGTGAGGGTGGTATAGGCGGTATTTATCCCGCTCGAAATCATCTTGGGCCGACTTCTTGGGTGGCTTCGGTAGCTGGGACGACTTCTTGCTGCGTCGGAAGAACTTCATTGCGGCGAATTTCATGGCGCTCTTCGATAGACGACTGAGGGTATCACGGCGCGTAAAACCTTTCCCCTTTCAATTCTACGCTGGCTGGCTAGCTGCTTGTAAAATATGTAATATTTCTAAATTCGTGTGTTACTTTCGTGTAAAGGCTCGATAAAGGAAGTAGTATAATGTTGGAGCTTTATCCCATCCAACGTGGTTTTTGGAAGGGGACGGCGCCTAGATTACAATTGTACAATCCATGTTCGCAAGGCTCTGTTAGGCGAAATAAAAGAAAAAGAAAGGCAAGGCGGGGGGGAGAGAGAGGGAAGATCAAAGGATTCATAGGATTTTAGGTGCTTTGATCTAGAGGTGCACCTGCTGCAAGGGGATTTACGCTCCCTTTCCTTCCTTCCCTCATTGTCTAAGGTAGGTACGTCATATGGAAGTCTTTATTGGCTCTTTTATATTGTATGTTAATACTCCCGATGTTGCATTTCATCCAATCGTTTCGAAATCGCTAAGTGTGATTACCTAAAGCTACCTAGGTACTTTGAGAGTTCGGGCGGGAGTACAAAGTCAACAGCCCCGACCCACCCAAGTTTAACTACGGTAGGTACGTACACTATAATACCCAGGCACATAATTTACACATATTATATAATCCGCTTCTCCTGGGGGAGAAGCATTTATCATGTCCAATTGGTCCACGGCTCGAATACC
The DNA here is from genome assembly GCA_002120305.1 of Hypoxylon sp. CO27-5. Classification (NCBI taxonomy): domain Eukaryota; kingdom Fungi; phylum Ascomycota; class Sordariomycetes; order Xylariales; family Hypoxylaceae; genus Hypoxylon; species Hypoxylon sp. CO27-5. The sequence goes on along the minus strand of KZ112588.1, from coordinate 68,170 downwards.
GATGCTACTACCATAGTTGATTACACCTTAAATTCGACATTGATATATATAAAGGACTAGAGACGACATTTATAAAGTGTTACTAAATACCAGTTAATGCATTGCTATGCAATCACTATAGAACAAAACCCCATGGTCGCGCTGCCCACACCTTCACAACCCACGGGGTATAATATGCAGGTCGCAAAACCAATTCCCTCCCCCTCGCCCCCTTTTCTCTTTTTTTCTTTTTTTTTCTCTCTCCCCCCCAATGTCCGTCACGGATCTCGTATTCCCCAGCTACAACTACTCAGCAATGCGCGATGAGCACGTCGCACTGTGGAGGAACAGCAGAAACTAACTAACTCTATGGGTTACCATTTATCTGGACACCATCGAGAGGTGAAGCTGGCCCCGAGAAGTTTGCCTTCTTCGTTCGGAGCGTTAAAGGGAACGGATACTCATCGGGATCTTCCTCTTCACTATATTGTTATCGCATTAGTTACCATCTTTCAGATCACCTGTCTTTGCTCCACTTACGGTAACTTCCAAGCCACATAATCCTCCGTACTCAGGCCTTCCCTGCCCTCTTGTAGACTTGCGAAATCTCCAGGCGTCATCATGCCGGTACGGTCTCGAGGAGAGCCCGGAACAGAGAATGGCCGAGATATTTTCTGCTCGACTCCTGGGATGAAGTCGTCCTCCTCATCACCAGAATACGATGACGGATACGCTCGTCGCAGCGCTAACTGTCGGGCCTTGACATATTCCATACCCATTCTTTTCCAATCTAAGAGGTCACTGAGCCTCTCAGTCCGATTTCGCTGGTTTATTCGTTGACGCCGGCTCTTCTGACAGAACTCAAACATATGCGAGGTTAGCTCATTGACTGAGTCATCGACACCTTTGGTCCGCCGGTCTACAATGTAGATGCCATAATCGGCCGAGTTCTCGATTAGCTCCTCCATATAGCAGCCAAAACCTGACAGGTTAGTGGTGATACTGGGAACACCCATAACGGTACACTCGGCAGGAGTGTAGCCCCACGGTTCGTAGTACGAGGCGAAGACACCGAGGTTAGTACCGCGCACGAAGTCATCGTAGTCTAATGGCAGAATAGGGTTTGCCGAATTCAGGAACTCGGGGTGGAAAATAATCTTGACACGATCTGTAGGGTGGTTGAAAAGCTGCACACGTCGAATCTGGTTCAAGATAGGGTCGTCCTGGTCATTGACCATGTTGTGCGTGACAATGGGAGGCAGACCATGGCGCTTCATTGCAAAGAGGCGACGGCGAAGAACCACTCTGTCAGCGCTCGTAATTAGCTCCTTTTCATCGGGCATCGGATCGCCGTCGTGCCATTTTAACGACCTCTCAAAAATACGGCGACCAATCCCGCGCTCGATCACGTCAACGGTGTCGCGAAGGGATTTGATGACTGCTTGGCCTTTCAGAGCTTCTACTGTTAGGGTAGTAGTCTGCGCGGGCATGATGATAAATGCAACGACAGTGGTCTTGCTTCCGCTGCTCTTCAGTCTGTGGTTAAGACGAGCAAGAGACTCGATGAACATGTCGACACCTTTGTTCCGGAACTCATATCGCCCGGCGGTGAAAAAGTATAGTGTATCATCAGGCGAAAAGTCGTAATGGCCATAGAAGTGGCCCCGAACAAAATCATGTATCTTCTCCTTGGACTGCGCGTGCAGATTCTGGAATTCATGCATCGCAGAGAATTTGGTAACATTGAGACCGTTGGGCAACACCCCATCAGGCTTACGCTTAAGTAAGTGCTCGCTCTCAAAAGCCGTGATATGAGAGACAGTCGTGAAGACATCGCAGGAGTGGGCGGCCGCGCGTTCTATGCAATACCGGTGATAGATACCACGTTTTCCAGCTTCCGCGTCGACATCAAACCACTGTAGGTTGTTGTAGAAATCGACAGAACCAGCACAAAGATAGCGTCCCAGTAAGGTTGCATGTGTAGTGAAGACTGTGGTCACATCTATGCGGCGCTTCTTGGTCAATGGGAGAGCAACACCGGCAAGCCATTCATGAAAGTGAGCGATGACGGCCTTGTTCTTCTCGTGGCAAACGAACTACAACCCCTCCGAAATCAGCGACCGGAACTTCAATTACATGTCTCAAAAGACGTACCTCTCCCAGAAACCACGCGACTAGATATCCGAAGACAATTGCCTCATTTGTTTCTTCGTCGCCTGGGGGAGACGGGATACTCGCGACGTTCCATAAGTCTGCTTTCCACTCATCCATGTATTTGTATGCAGTTTTTGTGTCGATCAGTAGTACCCTAGGGGCGCCTTCAATGAGCCAGCGCCCATAAAGAATACCAATGCCCCGATTCTTCATAGCCTCAATGCTCTTGGCGAGTTCCGGAGTTGTCGGTTCGAGCTCTTCGACCTCGACAGCAGCCTGCTCTTCATTAGGGGGACGTATAGAACAACGCACTCGATAAGGTGCAACGTACTGACTGGTGGTTGAGAGGACCAATGAGCGTGTATCGCTCGCCATACTCGGCAGTGGTGACTGGAGCTTTGGACTTGATGACAGAATAGATACCGCCAACTGAGGTCGAGGTCAGTTCAGAGAAGATGGCGTCGGAGTTTCTCTCAAGACATACCGCGATGCGCCACCTCTGTTGCAACTTCAAAGAGGATATGATTCTTCACGTCCCGAGGAGCTCTCTCCCCGCTTTCGGTAGCCATTGTGACGATCGACGTAGCAAAGGTGTGATGACGGAGAAAAGAGGGAAGGATATCTTGCAGCTATATTCGGGAGATTCCTATTGAGTTAGCTTTCATAGGAAAACTCAGCGATGGGTATGGCTATTTGGAAAAGGTTGTAATAGGACGAAATAGATGTGTGTGTGTATGTTTGTGTGTGTGTGTGTGTGTGTGAAAATGGATTACCGACGAATATATATATATATAAATATATTATCTTAACTACCCAGGTTGTATGGAGCTCCCCACTCAAATACGACAGGACGAGATAGCTCACGTAACAGACACGAATAATTCTAAAGCTGATGGATAAGTGGTGCCTCAATGCCCAACATGAGGATGGACGCTTGAAGTGATTCGCACAGAAGGGCAAAGTAGAGATTAGGAGGGGATGAAGGGCAAGATGTATTCACTTCCGAGGTGGAGATGGAGTTGGGGACCGGGGACTAGACTCCGTGAAGAAGTATTCATGGAGCTGTTTTTTTTTCTTCATCTATGGTTAGCAACACAACGTTAGGACTTGCCTACACTCTAGAAGGCTAGACTACTAGATTCTTCCTGGGTTGTACATACATGCCTTAGGTACTTATGTACGAATAATTACCTACATACATGTATGTACCCAATGGCTGTGGACCCACAATCCCGCAAACCTCCAAAGTTCCCCAGAACATTGAGGGCTAGAAGGCTACATGTAGAAGGCACGTCGCGACAAGAGCAATCACGTTCCCTACATACATGTACATGTAAATTATGTATGTACAGTACTTTGTACATCCCATATCCACCCTGCCGCCATTGCATCGAAAATCGGGTTGGTTAAACCTTGGTTGGTCGGGTGATGGCCTCGGAACCCTGCGCAATCTGGCGCTAATAATGTGGGAGCTGAAGCTATGACGCAGCAGCAATTAGGTACATACACGTCTTTGGGCTGTCTACTATCCTGCACATACATGCATGTAAGATATACATACTGAACACCATATCAACTAGAAGGTCAAAATGATAGGGATCACGCAATGAAAGGTTGCCCAACGATTATCAGTACCTTACCTATGAATATAGCTTCATCTATCCAGGTAAGTATAGTAACATGGTTGTGCTCTAATAGTTTAGTGCTGCCGCAATAAAAATTCCAAGTGCGCGACCGGTGCGCAACTTATCCCGCAACTTGAAAATTCCCCCGCAACTATCGTTTATCAAGTACGTAAAAAAAAAATTAAAAAATAAAAAATAAAAAAAAAAGAGGAGGAAAGGATTGGGAATCCGCTAAACATCTCGCTTACCTTAGTAAGCCTAGGGAGCCAATGTAGATAGTTTCATATACGTGTATCATGAGTTCATATCCGAATTTCAAGAGAGAAGGGATATATATATAGTACTACACTATGTAGGTAGTACACCTTAAGCCAGTAACAATTAAGTATGTACATATGCATCAGGTATATATATATACAAGGGGCAGATTCACTTGGTATATGGACCTTCTCTGTAGCCTTGTAAGCTTCGAAATCGTAAGTCATCAACCTGAAGAAAACTTTCTAATGCGAAATGGTAGAAATCAGCGGTGTTACTTTATACGCACTCGGGCAATCCATTCCAGCGGATTAAGGATAAATACACCTAGCCATGATCATTTCTAGAGGGGAAACCTTTTTAGCCCAAACCCCAAACGCCTGGCCAATGCGCATCGCTCCCCTATAGATGTATCTTCATATCCCCTGGACCTTCCTGTACGACGGTGGTTTCATTGTTCTCCTAATCAACTTTCCAGCATACGGTGGTATTAAAGATATTGAACCGATGGCGAGTACGCGCCAGAGGAAACCCCTACCACAAAACAGATAAGTCGACGAAACTCGGGGGGATTTCTCGAGGGTAGATATGTACTCACCAGCTAAGAAGGAAGTCCAGATCAAAATATCTGCCGAGAAAGGGCATCGATCCAATATAAACCAGGAAAGTTCCAACGATGCACATGATCATGACTGGGTGCCAGGTGGTGATCTCGATAGCGACCATTAAAAGCTCATTGAGCACTAACACCGTGTAGCTCACAGCCACCATCTTCGGGCCATCGACTTCGGTTAGGATCTGGGATAGGCCTTGGATCATGCCGCCTTGGTATACCGATACGAAGACCCAAACGAAAAAGGTACGGTACGATAAGGAACGACCAGATGTCAATTCCTTATATAGCTCTGGGTAGAGATTCGCGAGGTTCTCGTCAACATCTTTGTCAAGAACGAGAGATAGCACGGGCGCTGCTGTGTAAATAGTCGCGTACCCTACAAGAAGCCAATCCTGGTAAAAGTAAGGCGGCATGCCGGGGAAGACGGGGTAGAGGTATAACATACCTTATACAAGCCTTCTGGCTCAAACTTGATTGCAATACTATACATGGTCTGACAGACAGCGATAATGAGCCCACGGTGAATTACGAATTGAGCAAGCTTGGCACTTCGCTTGTAGCTATTTCGACCGTGCCACACCAATAGTTTGGTAAGGTGGCAGAATTGCTCGATGGAGAAATCCGCCGCAAGACTGGCTTGTCGACCCTCCTTCCCAACGATACCGACACCAACATCCGCGGCTTGGATCATCGATACATCATTTCCACCATCACCAATGCAACAAACCCGCTTCTTAGTGAATTCCTTGATTAGTTTCGCAATGTCGGCCTTCTGCGTGGGGGAGCATCTACAAGCAACCACGGTTGGTAGTCGTACAGCCGTCGAGATGAAATCGACCCTAAAATGCGTTAGGTAGAGCGTCAAGCTCTCGCCGTCAATCAGTAAGCATGAATCAGTCTTGCTTCTGAGAAAGTCTAGATGATCTTGGGCGTTATCTTTGTGTTTAAGCTTCGCGACCGTGTATATGTATTGTCCTCGTGCAACGAGTTTCGAACTGACAGCGACACACCTTGCCGTCTCGACTTTGTCACCCGTCAACATCCAGATCTTGATACCAGCGTTGCGGAGCAGCTCCAGAGATGGCTTTACGTCTCTCTGGAGCTTATCCTCCACACCCGTGACACCTAGCAGTTCAAGATCGTGTTCAAGAAATTCTGCGACAACGCGTTGCATTCCCGCATCACGGCCATTAATTGCCAAAGAAGCCTCCTGGTAGCTAGTAGAGAAGTCCTGGTACTGCTGATGAGATAGTCTTTTACGTCCGACTACCAGAGTCCTCAGGCCTTCCCGAGCCATATTTGCAGTTTCTTCATCAAGCCAGTCGTTTGCGGCCACAATTGAACCCATCACTGTATCTGCGCCCTTCTGATAAAACCAGATTTCTCCATTGTCTAATCCGAGGGGTGAGGGCTTCAGGCGCTCATGAAATTGAACGATTATACCCATGCGTTTGCCATCAGAAGTGAAGGGGAAGATATCTAGAATGCGAACTTGCACTACAATCTTCCCGGTCTCGGTTGATTCGAGAACCATTTTCTTCCGGTCTCGGTAAGCGAGGCGAAGACCAACAGACTCGGTCCATCGTACAATAGCTATCTCGTCGGGGGAAGAGGCTTGATAAGATGTGATCGTTCGCCCATCTTCTTCGTCGGTTGTAGGTGTCACGTTGTGACAGAGAGCTAAGGCTAGAACAACATCCCGAACCCTGGAACCAATTTCTCGCCGGGTTCGGGTGGCAGTAACCCCTGCAGTTGTGTTATATGAAGATGAAGGCGTAACAAGCGCCTTGTCGCCCAGCGTCCCGACAAAGCCGTGTCTAATATATCCTATTACTTCGTCCATTGCCTCATTAGCATAGGACACGGTACCCACGTGGATCTTCTTCATTTCCATCTCATTTTGGGTCAGAGTACCCGTCTTGTCGCTTAGGAGATATTCGATACGTCCGAGATCCTCCGGGATCGTGCTAGTGCGAACTACAGCACCCGGAATGCCGGGATCTCGCTGTATGAACCATGAATAGACACTCTTCCCAAGGTCAAGGTTGACTCGAAGACTGATTGGAACAATAGTAGAGAAGAGTACGAGGAATCGCATGATCTTCACGTACCAAATATTGCCTTCGGTGCTGCCGAACCCTTCCAAAGCTACCAAAACGATAGACAATGCTAAAGTGAGTGCGCAAAGTATTTTAGTCAGAGAATTGATCTCATATTCTAGCAGACCCGTCTTAGATCGTGATATTGAAGTGGATAGAGCTGAGCGGGTTTGCGGTCCGGTATAGACGATGACGGCCATGGCGGTCGCCTGCGAGGCAATGATTGTATTTGCCCAAGCCGTATTATCGATTGACAGAGGAGCGGAGTGGCCGCTATCGTTAATACTGCTTTCGCCGGGGTGAATATTAAGAGAATCGTATTTCGAAGCCATTAATTCAATCTTGCCAACAAACTCGTTGACCTTTTTATCTGGCTTCCCACCCGTAACCCTAATACGAACGAACTCCTCCACAGGCAGAGATTGAGTCAGTGCAGACGCCAGTCGAAGTTTCCAGTCCGTCTCGCCATCGAGTTGATCCGTTCTGATGAAAGTCTCCCCAGAAGATGCATCTTCGGGAGTGTGAGGGCTACCTGGCTCTGAGTTATTCGTCTGTCCGGACGAAGGGCCACTTTGGTCGTTATCGCCTTCAAGAGGGCTGACCAATAATGATTCCGACTCGGTGTTTTCTACGGTCTGGATTTGATCCTGGGCACCTTCTAGAGTTGAACACTTCAAGATAACAACATCCGCAGGGACTCGTTGACCTTTGCTAAGTTTAAGAACATCGCCAACCTTGAGGTCCCGGGACTTCTTGTTAACTTCTTGAACAAAAGATGAGGGATGGCCCCGACCTTGCCCTTCCGTCTGTTCTTCCTCTTCTTGAATATCGGACAGTCGGTCCCTTTGAGGGAATGACTGGCGATCCACTTCCCTTAGGGGCTTCGAGTTGGGATTTTTTGGGTGTCGTAATTCCATGCTATGATGTTCTGGTTCTCCAAAGTGAAGTACAACATACTCCTCGGAGTTCGCTTCGTTGTCTCTTCGACGTCGCTCAATATCGTCATATGCCTCCTTTCCCATTGTGATAACGAGAACAAATGCGAGCGGGGCAATGTAGGTGGACAAATAACCTATTCTCAGAGCTGGAATGGCCTGCGATAACGCGACTAGTAGAAAATACATATTGAAGAAGAAAGAAAATTCGTTGTATAGAGTAACAGGAAAAAAACTAAAGGCCGTGTATTTCGCATTCGAGACAATATTCGGTGGATAGCGAGTAGGTTGCGGTAAACCGACGGCAATAATTCTCGAAGTAGATGGATCGTCATCTCTGTTATCGACAGCTGTATCGTCTTCCTGCCGACTGTTCGTAGTACTTGACATAAAGCTAGGCAGTCTCAAGGACGAGCCGATATGGGCGAGATTCTGAAGTCTGTCGCTAGCAAAAGATCGCCTCTGCGGGCGCGCAGCATGTTCATCCAGAAGCGGCGCATCGTCGCCGGCACGAGTACTTCCGTCAGAATATGGTTGGTCCTGTGCATCATCCTCTAGCAAGCCCACAGCATCGCTACTCCCATCTCTACTGTGGCCAAGCCCGCCAAAGCCGCGACCTCGATTCCCCGACCGCCTCAGACCGCCCATGCGAATGTTTCGTAATGCAATGCGCGGCGCTCGCTGCTCCGAGCTCTGCTTATGTCCTAGGAGCCGAGATGCTTGGATATGGGATGAGGAGGTAGGGTCTAGCTCCTCAAGGTCTAGGTCGACATCTGAATCCGAGTCGTTTACGGGAGATTCTGGACGATCGGTCTGGCGGTAGGTTGGTTGCGGCATTCCCGCATTGGGGTCATGCTCCTAAGAAGAGGAGCTACCTAGAAACAAATGCCGCTTAGGGTTTCGTGGTAGTAGACGATGTAAGCTTGGTATTCGAATGCCTCGGAGTTTGAAGAAAAGATATGGCAGAGCCACTTCAAGTGCATAACTACGCGGATAATGTAACTTCGTACCGCGCAGACATGCAGGATTCTCAGCGAAGCAAAGATATGAATTAATGAACACGAAGATAGTCTTATTTGTAAAGTAGGCGAACAAAAGGAAGATACGAAAAGGATCTGGCTATATGGACCAAGGTAGGTAGGAAATGGTATACTAGGTAGTAGGGCGGTTGGCTGAATGTTCGACTTCCGACTTCCCGTAAAGGTGGCTCATACAACATTGAAGTTTAGTATGTAGGCCATGTACCTTAAGGTACATAATAAGAACATGCCTGCAGGTTGTTACGTTAGCGTAGATATGTACGTATAAATACTTATACGTACCCGAATCAAAGGTATCGTATGTATAAGACCACCCCTCCCCCGGTCCCCCTCCACCCCCTTCTCCAATCTTTAAGTACATACATAAAGATATAGTACAAACCGCGCCCCATACCTCCTAAATCCACTTCAACTTTGTATGTATGTACCTACTCAATGATCAATGCAATTCAAGACGACTTATCATTAGGTAATCAAAGCGTTTTATCATTGTCCGATTTCTGTCTAAGCTACCTATTGTAGAATCGAGACGGAATCCATGATCGTCATTACGGCACCGCTCTTCTTAACAGGCAAAGGGTCAAACACCAGCATCCGTATGCATCATCTCAATAAACATATCCTCATTGTTGACAGGTATACGCAAGTTCAAACGGTCGATTTTATACCCCAGCAGCTTAGTCATACCCGTTTATATCGAGCCAGAAATGACTGCAATCATTCGGGGTGTGTGAAACGAAATATGGTCCCAATCGGTTCATTTGCCAAAAAGTATCAGGAAAGGACCGAGAATATTTATCTTTCCCACCACTGACCTGCGAGGCCATGGATACAACCAGCCAATATCGGACTATCGCTGGTATGCTTTTAGCTTATTGGTGAGCCGTGAAAAGATATTTGCCCTTTCACTTTGTCCCCTTCATAACCCTGCTAAACTCCTGCGTCAGCAGGTCGCAGTTTGAAGTTAATGCTCCCTTGTCGCGTCCAACTCTTTACCTTCCTAGCTCGTCCAACGGAAGGTCAGCTTCATCTTTTCCAACTATAGAGTCGGCAACTTTCCAGATCTGAAGCATATTGTCTTCAGCAGCACTTGCCACCAGCCAAGGGTCATTCAGATTCCAGCTGAAATCGGCGAGGTGATTAGTGTGGCCACCGTGCATGAACAGACTATGAAGCATCAGCAGAGACTCCCCATGGAGTATCAAAGAGAAAGACTTACAGTTCAGGTGGGCCATCCTCTTGGTCGTCAGGCTGCTGCTCCTCGCCTACTCTGCTCAGGTCCCAGAAGATGATTCGCCGGTCGTAGCTAGCGCTACCGAGAATTCCGGCCTCATGAGGGTGCCAAGAAAGCGAAGTGACCGCATCTTGGTGACCTTCCAATGTATGGACCTTCTCTTTGACGTTACGTAGGTCCCAAATACCGATGGTCTTGTCGGCAGATGCAGTTGCTACAAGAACTTCGGTAGACGGATTGAACGCTAATGAGTTAATAGCGTCACTGTGTCCATCTCTGGCAACTAGAGATGACTGGGTATTCGAAGATTGTCTCACATCCATGATCTGCAAAGTCAGATCATCAGAAACACTGCCGATGAAGTTCTTAGAGATGGGATGGTATTGGACGTCGTTGACAATATTCGTGTGATGGGTAAAGCGACGGGTGGGGCTGAGAGTCTTGCTGCCAATCTGTAATGACTTGAGGTCCCTGTTTCATACGATTAGAATCGACCTATGTGTTATTTTACCAAAGGGGCGGCTCACCACAGACAGACTGTCTTGTCCTCACTTCCCGACACTAAAGACCCCTCAACGTGTGGATTCCAGTTGAGACCAAACCCCTCTTCGCTATGGCCCTCGAGGCTGATTTGTGGGTTTACCTTGCCTTGAGGATTGAGGGGATGTTTCGTTCTGTCGAAGACGAGGATTCTACCATCTACGGCCAGTGTCGCGATGAGATCCGGGTTCTGGGGACAGTAGCGGGCTTTGTTGACTTCACCAGGGTGGTCAATCTGCTGGACGATATGCCATTTCATAGCTGCACTATCGCCGGCAGCAGGCGACTTGCCGTAGCCACCAATCTCGCCCCGTTCATCATCGTAGTCGTTGGCATTGGGGCGGACGGATTTGGGGATCTCGACCTCGGCAATTTGAACGTGATTCGGCTTTCCCTCAGAGGTATGCGTACCAATCAGGACTCGATGGATGCGGCATTTCTTATCCTCCGGCTCCTTTACATCAGGAAACCACTGGACTGTGAGAGTAGGCCATGTCAGGGCAGTGCTGCAATAAGTTAGCACAAGGGCAGCTCACTCCGCCATTGGCAACCTACCTCAGAATCATATCATAGAGGAAAGGTGAATTCTTCTTCCATGTCTTATACTCTATTCATTGTTAGAAAATGTATCCTGTGTTAAGAGGTTATCGCCCATTGTCACCTTCGTTGATGAGTCTCTGTTCCTCATCTTCGCCATAATCTTGTCCGGCAATGTCCACTGATGCTGTAATGTCAGTATGCGCATCAAGGAAAGGATAATTAGGATGACTAACTCTCGACGTCTTCAGCGACAGGACCTGGAGCCATATTGAATTAACCTTTCCACGGGCTAGAATATCAGAGATGATTGCGGTGTTTGCAGTGATTGAGGATTTGTTAAAGATTTCGCGCGACGCGATGCGCGTAAAGGACGGAGCCTGGCGTTTTGTGTAAGGTAGCTTCTAGCAACCCCACTAAATTTGGCCGTGTGCTTTAGGTATCGTACATGCATACATACTTGTATGTACATAAAAACTATACAACGTTATGTACATACATATTCTGTTAAACCCCCATTTTTAGAGTTTTCTTTAGTGCCTTGATATGTACATATGTAAAAGTACGTGTAGGCATCAGGTAGGTACATATGTACCTAAGGAATTATGCACTGACGCATACGTATAGGGCAGCTGCTACTCTGCTACTGTACGGTACATTGCGGGGGAGGCTTTGAGGCTCGTGGAATTTCCTTCCGCCGTGACATTGTGGCGCTACAGACTTAGGTACCAGATACCTAAATTAGATAGCCTTCAAGGTTGCAACACAGCTGAAAAACGGCTACCTGCGTCATGTACACTGTACCTGAGCGAACACTAGTGAAAACCATAATCGCGCTGTCAATGACTCCTCGTTGCTGCCAAGTCGAGATCAAAAAAGCTAGGCTACCCTACACATAACATACATATACTGAGTAGTCCGCGTCGCATATAATCCAGAGACGTCCACATAAGCGTCTATCGTCGCCAGCCCGTTGTATTGCCCCAAATGCATCGCGTTGGTGATAGTTCGGAAGATTTTTATTACATTATTTGTTCCATATAGTGCTTTATTTTTTCAACTCGCCCCCACGGATTTTCTCCGGAGCCTCAAACCGCGAAGCAATATCACTTGAACTGCGATTGATCTACCACTACTACTCCCAATCCCAATCCTCGACCTTGCGGCGCCGTGCGCTTCTATAGTTTTATATCATTCGTTCTCCTAACTTCATTGATCAAGCAACTTTTCCCTATCTTGAGTATCAGACCAAGTCGTCATGGGGTATGTCTTAACTTGTTACCGATACGAACTTCTGATATGTAGTATTAACTCTACTCTAGTGTCCCCAAATTTTTCAGATGGCTCTCAGAGCGGTATCCTGCAATATCTCAGCTCATTGCAGAAAATCGAATCCCCGAGTTTGACAACCTTTACGTGAGACATCCCGCGAATATAATCTTTGCTTTCGTTGTTCACTAATCTGTACAGTTGGACATGAATGGCATTATTCACAATTGCACCCACAAAGACTCGCATGATACCTCGTTCCGCCTCAGCGAAGATGAGATGTTCATCCGCATATTCAACTATATCGAGCACCTTTTTGGTAAGATCAAGCCAAAGAAGTTGTTTTTCATGGCCATCGATGGAGTAGCCCCCAGGGCCAAGATGAATCAACAGAGGGCCCGCCGTTTCCGCACGGCGCTAGATGCTGAACAGGCTCGCGAGAAGGCAATTCGAGAGGGCCAGGAATTACCCAAGGAGGATCCGTTCGATAGCAATTGCATTACGCCGGGCACAGAATTCATGGCCAAGTTAACCCAACAACTCAAGTATTTCATCAACAAAAAGATATCCGAGGACTCTGATTGGCAGGTTTGCGACATCGTTCTCTCGGGTCACGAAGTCCCCGGAGAGGGAGAGCATAAGATCATGGAGTACATCAGGAATGCGAAAGCCCAGCCCGATTACCACCCCAATGTTCGTCACTGTTTATATGGCCTGGATGCCGATCTTATCATGCTGGGACTGCTGAGTCACGATCCGCACTTCTGCTTGCTTCGAGAAGAAGTAACTTTCGGCCGCGCTTCCAAGACAAAGTCAAAGGAACTAGAGCATCAGAATTTCTATCTAATGCACCTTTGCATAGTTCGGGAATATCTTGAATTGGAGTTTCAGGAATTGAAAAAGGAAGGGACCATAAAAGTGCCTTTCGACCTTGAGAGGATTATTGACGATTTTATTCTCATGGCGTTCTTTGTCGGCAACGATTTTCTTCCGAATCTACCTAACCTTCACATAAATGAAGGGGCTTTGGCGACTATGTTCCGTATCTATAAGAAGGTTCTCCCTCAATGCGACGGTTACATTAACGAAGGAGGAGTGATCAATCTCCCCCGCCTAAGACTGTTGCTTGAGGAGCTTTCCAAAGAGGAAGATCGATACTTCGAGAACGAGTATGCTGACTCGAAGTGGCTCAAGAGTAAACAGCTAGTGGAGGCCAATGGCGAAGAGCCTGTCAAAACCAAAGGAAAGCTTGTCGTGACAAGTTCTCAGAAAGAGTTATGGAAGAAGATTCGGAAATTTATAAATAAACGGCCGGCTGCTCCTCTTAACCTTGGCTACGACCTTTCCGCCGCCGATCGAAAATTCGTACAGGACACTGCTGACAATCTTCATATTGAGTGGCGTACGGTTGAGGACGACGAAGGACGGCGAAACCTTCTGCTGGAATTTCCTAAAAAGCAAGATGGCGGCGAAAGTGAAGAAGAGGAGGAGGAAGGGCACATGGCCTTGTTCCGTGTTATGAAGCGTTACGATAATGCTCAAGTCATCGACCTTTCTGCTAAAGAAGCCCAGGCAGCGGCACAAACCCTTTATAAGGAGAAATTCCTAGAATGGAAAGATAACTACTATGCAAGCAAATTCGGATGGCCTGCGGAGGACAAGGAAGCGGAGTTGACAAAGCTTTGTGAGAATTATGTCCAAGGTTTGCAGTGGGTACTATACTACTATTACAAAGGGGTAGCTTCTTGGCCATGGTTTTACGCCTACCACTACTCTCCTATGACATCCGGTAAGCTTTGACATCGCATGCTAAAGCAGACAACCTCGCTAATCAGCCCACCTAGACATCACCAAAGGCTTAGATGCTGATCTAAACTTCAAGCTTGGGCAACCTTTCCGACCGTTCGAACAGCTCATGGGCGTGCTACCGGACCGAAGTAAGAAGATTGTTCCTTCGGTGTACCACGACCTCATGACGGACCCAAAGTCGCCAATTATCGATTTCTATCCTAGAGATTTTGAGCTCGACATGAACGGCAAGAAAATGGAATGGGAAGCCGTTGTCAAAATCCCCTTCATTGACGAGAAGCGTTTACTATCCGCAATGGCCCCCAAAAATGAGCTCCTTACTCCAGAAGAAAAGGCACGCAATGATTTTGGTGTCTCGTTAAAGTTCACATACGACCCTAGTGTCGACTTCATCTATCCATCTTCTATGGTCGGAATCTTTCCCGATATTCCTCATTGCCACTGTGTCGAGAACATATTCGACCTGCCCACAACCGAAGGATTGGACCTATACGTGGGTCTACTTGAAGGTACTAAACTAGGCATTGATGCTTTGGCAGGGTTCCCAAGTCTTGCTACACTACCCTACAATGCCAATCTCGGCTTCCACGGGGTGAACGTCTTCCAGCAGGAGAGCCGCAATGAGAGTATGGTCGTGACCCTGGTTGATGTGGAGCTCAGGAGCAGAGTTGAGTCTGCGAAAGTCAAATTAGGGCGGAAATGTTACGTCGGATATCCTTTCTTACAGGAGGCTAAGATCATACGAGTGTCCGACGAATTATTCGACTACACGCTTGCTGCAGATGGCTCTGGCCAAGTAGTGCAGACTAACCATTCCAATAAGGATATTGAGGAATGGAACAAGAAATCGTCACGCATTGAAAATTTTTACAGTAAGCGACTTGGCATCATCATCGGTCCCGTTGAATCGATGGTCCATGTCGAAATGCTGAAGGGGCTCATAAAGACGGATGAAGGTGCTACGATCAAGGAGTATGGCTTAATCCCTGGCATGGAGACAGATTACGCGGCACAGGTGATCGTCGACGAGGTCGTCAGCGAGGATGAACGTTTCATTGAAAGAGCTGCCCTACCATTCGAAGAAGAATTTCCTGTAGGTTCTCACGTTTTCTTTCTTGGCGACTATGCTTACGGGCGCCCCCTTGAAATATGCGGCCACAGCAACAATCGAGCCGAAATCATAGTTTCGGTACCTTCTATCAAAGAGCCGGAGTTTGCACAGCCTATTATCCGCCTTGCTGAGCAGCAAAGTGGTTATCGGCCGTCTTACGCCGTTGCGAGAGATCTAGGCCTTCATCCACTTGTTTTAAGCAAGATTACCTCGTCTTTTTACGTTCATACAATCGGCGGAAGTATGAAGGTCAATCTAGGACTAAATCTCAAGTTCGAGGCTAGAAAGCAGAAAGTCCTCGGATATTCGCGGAAGTCAAAGTCGGGGTGGGAATTCAGCCCTGCTGCCATTCAACTGCTAGTAGAATACATGACCCGATTTCCCGATTTCTTCGCTGCTGTCATGCAAAACCCGTCTGGAAGCGAGTTACACGAAACCCAGCTATGGCCGGATAGCGAGGTGGCTAGCACTAAAATAAAAGAAATCGGGGCATGGCTCAAAACTGTTGAAACGAGCAAGTTCGAGCGAGTGCCTCTAGACGCTGAGCAGTTGGACTCCGACGTAGTGATGCAGCTACAGAGAGCGGTAGATGAAATGAGGGAATCTACTGAGAAATATGAACGGCGAAGGCTCAAGGGTGTCCCACGGTCCGCATTACTCAACCCAAAGGACGCCGAGCAACGACTCGGAAATCAGAGATTCAGCTTAGGTGACCGAGTCGTCTATGTGCAAGCCTCTGGTAAGGTACCCATTGCTTCGAGGGGTACAGTTGTCGGTATCAGTACGGTAGGCAACCATCACATGCTCGACATACTCTGCGACAACGCCTTCATGAATGGCACAACGTTAGGAGGCCGTTGCGAAGCCTTCCGAGGACAGACTGTCTCAGCCAATTCAGTACTTAATGTTACGAACAGGCAGGTTATCGCTAGCTCGAAGATGAGCCTAGAGAAGCGACCCGTCCAAGACACGGTACCTTTGCAATCCCGGGGATACGGCTCTCCGGGTGGCCCAGGTAGTCAACTTCGAGATGCAACGGCACCGGCCCCCCTTCGGGGAACTTGGCGGGGCGCTGTGAACGGCGCTCATAGGCAGCCAGGGCAAGGGCGGGGCACCCAAACTTCTCAGATACCCAACGGCGCACCCCCTCTACAGCATAGTACTATGGTTTATCGCCCCGGACCTAACAATCACCATTCACATACGATTAACCAAGGGGCACCGCAACAAAACGGTAGCTTCCCTTTCCATGGTCGTGGCGGTTCGCATCGAGGCGGACGTGGTACCCGCGGTAGTAGAGGGTTTTCGGCAGACTCGAGCGGTACGTTGAACAATAGAAATGCGGCGGGACCTACAGGAGCTACCTCCTACAACGCCGTGCCACCACCGTCCGGATTGGAAGTTCGTGGTGGCGGCCGTGGGCGTACGCCGCGTCGTGGGGCGTTCCGTGGAAGAGCTCGAGGGGCGTAAACAAGGTAAAGACTAAGAAGCTGCAAGTTCCAGCTCAGCCGAGTCATACAACCGCATGGGGCTCTACCTTTTATTCATCGCACTCTGGCATGACGAGTATCCGGTACGATCACGGAAAAAGATGCTGAGTGCAGGAGATGGCGGAAGAAAATATGACACACCTTTCGGGAGGGTAGATTTGATAAGCTGACATCGTAGTACCCATGCGAAGATATTGCGGCAGTATAGTACACTGCTCTGCTGGTTTTATGTCTCAAGTGCGTTCATATCTTCATTTGCAGAGTCATGACAGTTGCTCTAGTAGTAGCCTCATTATGTACAGCCTCCAACCGGTGTCTATAATGCCAATATATAGATAGGTCAGACTTGAGCTCCAATGAGAAATTGCGTATGTGATATGCTATGAGTAGGTTTGGCGTATTTCCAGCCAGACATATAGGAATACATAAACAGAGCACTGGGAATCATTCAACCGTGTACTACATCGCCCTGTTCAAATATCTCGGCCTCCTGCAAGAGTGGGCATTGTGGTTACCACATCTGCTACAGTATTCACTACAGTTTAACTTAGCAAGTCATTGCCAAGTTGCCAAATACTCAGCTGGATATATATATATATAGTGGCAGGCGAGCCAGAACAGAGAATATTGCTTTCTTGGTAGCTAGAGGAATTGCCATCACTTCTAGACTCTGTGCCCTCTTAGCCTTTAAATTATCTAAGGAGCGGCCTGAAATGCAACATGGAAATACCAGTCAACTTAAGTGCCAAGTGCCACTAAAATGTGCAATGTTGGTATCTGTCAACCATAGTCAAAAGAACTAGAGCGCACTACGGTTTTCTACACGACCAGACTCCTCGCCAGCAACTCTCAGCTGCTGCACCGTCCAAGTGGCCGTCTTTGGAGACAAAGAACACGTGCCTTTGACGGATGAATAAACAATGAGCACGAACGAATGAGAAATATAACAGAACGAAAACCAAAGTCGGACACTGAGCTATGAGAAAGAAAAATAAGTTGGAATGGAGTGTGACAATAGTAAAAGGAAGATACAATGAACTCTGGGAATAAGCCTGGGCTTTGACAAATGAGGCCAGGTATATCATTTACACTCCCTGCGCTATGCACCACCATTCAGAATCCGCCTTACCACGCACATATTCCGTCCATTTGTACAAGTTCGTCCGCCATCAAGGTCAGAACGTTCAATGTATATCGGGCGACAACGTCAAGAAGGATCACAGAGGAAATGAGCCCACCACTACCAGCCAACCAGGCCCTAGATGTCCGTTTAGAAATTGGCCCCTTTTTGTCTTCCAGCTCCCCTCAAACATACCAGTAACTTTTTCTTCTCTTAAAACAAAATGTTCCCCCACAACACCCTGCTAGTCCTTAGGTATCCTCGACTCCCCCATACCGGATCTTCAAAAGTGAGCCCATACCCTTGTGAAAGTGCCATTTTTACGTCCAGAGAAGTACCGCCAAGGTTGATTTTGCGCATGGTTTAGATACTTTCCATTTCAACATTCCAAATAACCTGTGATAGACGGACCACTGTTCTCGAATCCTATAACGGAGTAATAGGGGGGAAGAGTTGATTCCAAATAGAATGATCTGGGAACAAGGTACGTAACACAACTGAACAATTTGAGAAAGTAGTGAATAATTCGAACTGTGAGATAAGTCCTGGACGGCATTGGAGAATTGAGTTGAGAAGGTCCTAAGATGAATGCTGAATATCCAGTACGAATATCGTGTAACTCGGAATCGATTCGTAATTAGGCAGGCGATTTACTAGAAGGCGCGCCGGCACCATTTTGGCGGGCGTCGCCGCCACTAACAGATAATCCACCAATGCCGGAAGAGAGGAACGCGAACGGGTCGCTTTCTGATTGAGACGAGTAAAAGTTGTTGGACGGACCGGCAGAAGCAGGACCGTTGCTTGCAGATTGGAAAGCGGCCTCGGCGGCCCTACTATCGAATGGTCCAGCAGAATGAGAACCGGGGGCGGGACCGAAGTGAGTATTTAGAGACGGATATGGAGCTACACCTCCGCCGATGCCCGAAGGCAGGGCGTACGTGCTGGGGGGTCCTCCAAAGTGATGGCCATAGCCGCCAGACGCCCCAAAGGGACCGGCGGCAGAGGCGAACGGGCCAGGACCTGGCGTTCCAGCCATAGAGCCAGAGCCCATTCCGTAACTAGATCCGCTATCCATGGGTGAAGGGTAACCCGAGTCAGCCACTACAGCAGCACCAGCACGGCTAGCACCGCATCTGAGACAGCAGACGTTTTTGGCGAAGTTGTGGTAGCCACAAACTTCATTACCACACTTCCAGTCTCCAGCTCGGAAGGGGACGACGCCACTGCCACCCATGCGACCTCCTCCATGGCCCATGTTCCCATGATGACCGCCGTGGTGAGGTGGGGGACCCATCATGGCCGGGGGCCCGTAACCATAACCGTAACCCATATCTCCTTGCGGCCCTGCACTAACGGCTGGGAAAGAGCAGCGGAAGCAGGCCGTTCGTCTCTGGAAGTTAGAGAAGCCGCACGAAGGGCAAGTCCAGTCACCAGGGCGGGGACGGTTCTTGCTCGGGGGGAACGGCGTGAGGATTTCAGCAGCGCGGTCAAGTACGCGGCTTGACGAAGGAGACACTTCTATGGCCTTCTCGTTTAAGGCGCGGCCGTTCATGCAGAGGCTTTCCGCAGCCTAATGAATTCTTGTTAGCATGCTACTGTACCTAGTATACAGACACAATCATGACATACCTCTTCGTGGGACGAAAAGACGGCAAACCCCGTACCTGTGGGCTTGTGCTGCTCTGGCGTACGCAGCGTCCAGAACGCAATGGGGCGGCCGCCAAATTGGGTAAACCAACTCTCCAGCTCTGACTGCGTCGTATCATGAGGAAGTCCGGACATATGTAAAACCTTACTTCGCTCCGACAGGAAAGCGCGAACATCGGCACGAGCATCCATGGGACGGGTTAGTACGTCCGGGTGCTCTTGAGGCGGCTGAGATTTTCGGATTAGACCACGCAGGACCCTGGCCAGTGTCACGGCTTCTTCCATAGCACGTCTAGGGGACGCCGGGGCGAGAGCCTGTAAGTGAAAAGGTAGGTTGTGCTTGATGGGAGCGCTGGACTGCACAGGTTCGACTTCGAGGGCGGCGCAGATGTTGGAGAGCATCGAAGGGCCGAAAGGGAGGGACTCAGGGTGATGCTGTTGCCACCGCTGGTATTCGGTACGTAAATCAAAAGTCCTCGAGTGTTGGAGGTACGGGGGGAGCACAACCGCCTTGTCGCGAGCTTCACGGGGGAGTTGAACGCGAAGGTCCCAGGCATCTAAAGTGACAAAGACGAAGTCTAAATTCTGAGAAGTGAGATGCTCGGAAGCGAAGGCATCAAAGCGGTTGACTGCGTCTCGGAAAGTTCCCGCGTTTCTTACATGCTCCCAAGTCAGAGTTGTAAGGCTAGCTAAAAGGACGAGAACGAATAAGCATTGGTCTGACAAGAGCCGTAGTGAAGGCAATGGAAGGTATCCCCCAAGTAAACCCCCAAATCAAAATTAGGGGGAAGGGGAAAGTGAGGGAGAAAAGACCATGTAGCTGTGACTTACTGCATAGAGGAGTAATTGGTGTGTTGATGGGCTTCACAAGCACACTCTCGCGATGAATCTACCATCAGGGGCAAAGGTGGTCAGCACAAACAGCTTCAGTATATCGCGATATAAACATGTGTATTCTATGAGCTTGTATCCATACCTCGTCGAGGGACTTGGCGTCTAGAAGAATCCATCCAAGCTCAATGACTTCGGCAGAGTCCTTAGTCACGTAGACGCCGTGCTCATCGCAGGTAGTTGCAACATGGATGACCACGTAACGGTCGATATGGGGCGGAGGGGTTTGTTGAGTGGACATGCTGGGTGGACTCGAGAAGTATGATATACGAGGATGTTATGTATTATTTGTATGATACAGTGATTATGGTCGGACTCGATGCGGCTCGGACTCGGTTGAATATTACGGCAGAAGCCCGTCAAGTTGCGTTGAGCGGGTTGAGGAACACGGAAACTCGAAAAATTCGAGAGGAATCGAGATTCGTTAAATGTGGAATCGAGAAAAGGATGTCACTCAAGGGGCGGTGGCCGAACTGATACTGCAACGAGCGACTGGAGCTCCAGTTGGGTTTTTAATGCGGATGATTAATAAGGAAAAAAAATTAAAAGAAAAAAAAGAGAGAGAGAGAGAGCCGCGAGAAAACAGATGAACCCCAGTAAAGAGGAATAGTCGCAACAAAGTTACAGTCAACGACAACTTGTCCCTTTCTGTGTCTCTATCTCTCTCTATCTCGATGGGATTTTCAATATTCCAGTACGACTAGCAGCTCCTCGCAATGCCGCAATGCTGGAAGGAGAATCGAGGAGGGAAAAAAAAGAGAAGACGAAGAGAGAAGAAAGGATAAGGGGAAATAATGTTGTGGAGAGGGATAAGAGAGTGAGTCTGTGTGTGTGCGCGGGAGAAGGAGGAAAAGAGAGTAGAGAGAATGAGACGAGTCACGACGAAGGACGAACAACCCCCGGCAGTACACACAAGTTGCGTGGTGGGTTCGGTTGTAGTAAAAGCTGTTGGTTTTGGGCAAGTGTGCATGGTTGATCAATCTGATTATGATTGATGATTATTTTTTTTTCTTCTCCTAGGTACCCCCTCTTCCCCTTAAACCTACCCAACCTAGCCAAGTCTCTTGCTCTTTCTCTTGTTATTAGTTATTATTTTAGCCCGGACCCCGAAAGGCCTCTAAAAATTTACTGGGTCGTTGAGCGTTGCAAGTGTGGAGTTTTAGGTATGTATGGAAATACAGGTGGAAATACAGGTACTTTTAAACCGCCTGACGTTCATGTATCCATAACATCCATGACAGGTGTGGCTTGACTGTTAGAACAATCGATACCTTGATACATATGTTTATCGTTACCCCGATACAACCTTATGTATATAAGGCAAAACACTACGTCATCAACATCCACGGATATTAGGGCAAGTCCCTCATCTCTACCGTAGACTGGATAAGGAAGCAGGAAGTGAATAAATTTCATGTCATGTACATATGTAGCAACTCCGTCGCCACTGCATCTACCTACATTATACATACATAAGAGTTCCCGCCTTCCTTCAATCCTGTCGACTTTTGGGATCCAACGTCAACGAATATACACAATACGCACAACACCCGCCTCTTACCGTATACCTACCCTACCCAATTCTCCAGCCCATTCAAACACATACAATAAAATAAAAATGGGTGCGGTCTCGGCTGTACTTATCATCCTCATAACTATCCTTTGTGAGTGCCAGCCACAGCTCGATACTATCGTTAATGATTACATTCGCACTGACTTGGCCGCTGTCTACTGTAGTCCCGCCTATTGGCGTCTGGGCCGTTGCTGGATGTGGCGCTGATCTGTTCATAAATATCTGTCTCACGATCCTTGGGTAGGCTGCGACGTAAAATATGCATTTGTATGAAATGCTATTAATTTTGCTAATACGTAAGTAGTTATTTTCCAGGACATATTCATGCTTTTTACCTTGAATATGTCTACTATGACCGTCGAGAACAGGCTAGAGAGGGTCGTTATGCAGCACGTCGAGCCCCAGGTGTCTACAGCGATCGGGTACAGACTGGTGGTTACGGGTATGGCACAATAGTCCAACCCACTTACTAAAGCAGAATCATCGATCGGAAAACGCACATTCGAGTTACCGGTGCCTCTAGATCATCAAGCTATTGGGAGATTGAGTTTCTCAAAGCATGTTCCTTATCCACGCATAATTATCGTAGGAGGTCCGGAATGATTGTCTTGTTCTCTTTAAGGCCTTCCATACAACCTATGTAGCTATCGACTCTTGTACAGATTAAGAGGGGCTACCGAAAGAAGTACGTTTTGTTCACGATACCAAACAAACAAACAAAGAAACAAATGATTGATTTGCAATTAAGAGGTGTACCTGTGTATTGAAATAGTGCTGATGCCAACTTATTTAACCCACTTAGGGTAACTTCCGACCGTGCCATAGATGGGTATAATTCGGTAAATGCCGTATTAAAGAACCCCTCTTCAATACCCTCTTATCCACTTAAACAGCACCACGACTCTGTGCAGCTTTATCCCTGGTCTTCTTTCCACATCCTCTGTCGAAGCCAAATCATAGACGAGATTCAACCAGCGTTTCCCGACTCCTAGAGGAAGAAGTAGAACAATAATATTGAGCAAGGCCATCTCCGGTTCGAACCACATGTCCCGCCTACGCGCCGACAAATCATCCTATTCCTACGCACCGCCTAGCTTCGACCCAAGCAATCCACATCCACGAACTACGAGAGTATTAGCGACTTCCTGTTGGCTACCACAGTATATCGCATAATACCACTTGGTATCAGGTCAATAGCTAGCCTACCGTCTCCCGTCGAACCTCATTCCCAGTAAATATTCTCGTATATACATTAAGGGCCGCCCCCGAAGACATGGCAGACATACCATCTCCAACTATCCGGTCTTCTCGGCTTCCTAGTCACTCTCCTTCCCCATCCCATCCGCATAGCAGCACCACGGTTGATAGTACTCCTCTTGCTACAAATTGTCGCCGTCGTTCACTGCCTTTCGTCTTCCCTCCTCTCTTCCCAAAAAATACGTCTTCCATCTCTTTAATACCCAGCACTGCCGAAGGAAGACCAATCCCTCTGGACTGCTCTACAACTGCACATCGCACCACTACCCTACACCAGCTAAGTCGTTCGCAACCCTCTCCTCGTCGTCGACACTCCAGAGCAACTGGCCCGCCAAGTGTCAACAGCACGACAACTGAGACCTGCTCTCAACCCGTCGTAGTCCGCACATATTCGGGCGTACCGCCTTCATCGTCTACTAGGGGCCCAGTATCTGTTTCCACTACCTCGCCCACGTCAAATGTGTCAGCTCGCCGTCCCAGTCGGAATGGTATAATGAAAAATATGGTGCGCCAAAAAGGAAACGAAAAAGGTAGGGGTAAGGCGGGTGCCAAGTTACCCCCTCTCGAATCATTCACCTTCAAGAGCATCATAGCAGAAATACATCAAGATGTTGGCGCAGACTTAGACCGCATAGCCGAGATCTGCGCACGCACAAGATATTCTCTCAGTAACCAGTATGAAGTCCATATAGCGCCTCAGGGTTCAGGAGCCGGTTTCTTAGGACCACCATCTTCCTCATCATTAAGGCCCCATGTTCCTATAGGTCCAACACTACAGGCGGTATCAAGCGACGATGAACACACGGGTGCCATACAAAGGAAACGAAGAAACACCACGCGGCGCAGAAGTGTTGCATACGGCACTCTAGAGACAATCATAAGTTCGAGTCGGTCGTCCGAAGACGATAAGAGCACTAAGAGACCGGCTGCCGAGATAGTGGAGGAAGTACGAGGGCGCGCGGCTATGGCCGCCACCAAGGACGAGAGCGCAAGCGCGAATAGTACAGAAGCCCAAGCTAGCAGCGAGCGACAGGATAGTCAACCGGCATGCCTTGCCTCCAGGGCAACTTTATTTGCAACAGCCATAATCGACACATCTCGGAGCCAAACGCAGGGCGTTATTACTCTGCCGTTGGTCCCGGGGGCGACATTGCTCAGTGGACCTGCGGAGCCACAGACATCCCGAAACCACCTTCAAACTAAAACGTCACGCGAAGGGTCGAGTAATAAATATTATACTCATCCCTCCGCTGCTGTCGCATCAGGATCCGTGGCCGCGGCCGCAATGGCGGTCCCAGCAGAGCCAAAGAGTCCGCCAGGCCTCCTGTCAGGGTTTAGCGCCTGGATCCCTTGGAAGGGAGCAGCCGTCTCCGACACGACAATAGATGTCGAAGGGTTTAAAAGCCACTTATCCTATGCCGAAGGCACTTTGAGGGAGTTGCTTAAATCGACGGAACCGCTCGGGGACTTGAAGCAAAAAGGCATTGAGCAAATAATGTGATAGTTTCCCTTTAATATTAAATAATAAAATACCCGAGTTTTACGAGGAACGTTGTTATTTAGGCTACCCTTTTTTTACTAAACGAGCTACCTTTCCTACCACCTTTTAGATTTGACCAATTAAAAGGGAGTATTTATACCACGTTATTCGCGCATTTTCACTCGCGCTTTTATTAATTTTTACTTTAATTTAAATTATTAATAAAAACGCGAATAATATAAAATAATAAATATAAGTTTTTAATTAATTAAATTTAAAGTTTAATAAAAAAGGTAATTTATTTAATAAAAATAATTTAAATAATAATGTTTTTTATAAAAGTTATTATATTAAATTAAAAAAGTTTATTAATAATTTTTATTATAAATATTTTAAATATTAATTATTTTAAAATTTTTAAAATATAATAATATAATAAAAATTATAATAAAAATTATAATAAAAATTATAATAAATATAATAAATATTATAATAATAATAAAAATAATATTAAATAAGTTATATAATATTTACTTTTATATTAAATTATAAGTAAAATTTAAAAAATAAAGCTTTAACTTTATATTTAAATAACTTTATAAATATTAATTATAATATTATATAATTTAAATAAAAAATAATTAACTTAAATATATATATTTTAATTAAAATTACATTTTAATATAATATTTATAATTAAAATTATTTAAAATTAAAATTAAAAGGTTTTTAAAAAAGTTATATAACATTTTTTTAATATATTTAATAAAGCTTAAAACTATTAAAGAAAATATTATATAAAAGCTTTAAAAGCTTTTATTATTAAAAATAATTAAGAAAAATATTATATAAGCTTATTTAAAAACCTTTTAACTTTAACTTTAAATAGCTTTAATTATAAATATTATATTATAATATAATTTAAGTTAAAATATATATAATTAAATTAGTTATTTTTTTATTTAAATTATATAATATTATAACTAATATTTATAAAGTTATTTAAATTTAAAGTTAAATAATAATTTAATAATAAGCCATTTTAAAAAATAATAAATATATAACGCGGGGAACTTTTTAATATTATATAACCCGTTTAATATTACTTAATAATAAATATATTATTTTAATAAGTTTAAATTATTTTCTTAAAAAATTATAATAAAAGTTATAATAAATATAATAAATATTATAATAAATATAATAAATATTATAATAAATATTATAATAATAATAAATATATTATTTTAATTAAAAGTTTTTTACGTTAAAACTTTTTAAAAATTAATTAATAAAGTAATTAATTAGCTTTTTAACATAATAATTAAATAAAATTTACTTTTATTTTTATTTTAAACTTTAAACTTTAATAATTATATAAATTTTTATTTAATAAAAGTAAAAATTATATTATTAAATAAATAATTTAATTTTTTATTTAATAGTTTAAAATATATAATAATATAATACTTTTAAATTAAAATATTAAAGGTTAAATATAAAAGGTTTTTTTAAAAAGTTATTAAAATTGTTAAAGTTATAAAAGCTTTTAATAAGTTATAATATTAAAGGTAAAGTTAAATTATATAAAATTAAATTATAATTAATATAAGTTAAGTTTATAATTATATTTATAATTACTTTATAATTATTAATAAAACTTAATATTTATTAAATATTAAAGTTAAATATAATAAAATTTTTAAACCTTTTTTTTTATTTTTAAAAAATCACGGCCTTGCTTTTCGCTAAGGCTTAGGTTCGAGGGATTTTTAAAAAATAAAAAAAAAGGTTTAAAAATTTTTCCTCGCGAAAGGCTAGTTCTTAAAGGTTTTAACTTAAGTTTTAAATTAGAAATAAAAGTAAAAAAAAAAGTATTATTTTAACTAAAGGCTAAATTTATAACTTTTAAAGTTATTTTTATTTTAATATTTTTTTTATATTTTTTTTATTTATTTATATTTTTTTATTTTTTTATATATTTATTTATTATTTTTTTATTTATTTATTTTTTTTTAAATTTTTACCTTATATAAAATTTAAACCTAAGCTTAAATGTTTAATTTTACGATTATTATTACTACGTTATTACGATTACGTGATAGAATTTATACGTAATTATAATTATATATTTTTTAATTTTAAAACCTTTTTTTAATCTTTAATAACTTTTTAATAAAAAAGGCTAGTTATATATATTTTATATTATTCGAATGAAAATTTAAATCTTTATTTATTTATAATTTTTTAAAATTTTTAAATAAAAAATTAATAAAGATATTAAATTTTATATATATAAAAGTTATTAAGCTTTAATAGCTTAAAGCTTTAATGGCTTTAGTGGCTTAAAGCTTAAAGCTTATAAAAAAGCTTTCGAAACTTTTAAATTAACCCTATTATTTTAAACTTAATTATCTTAAGTTATAAAATAGCTACGATCGTGCACTTAGGACTAAAATGTGCGGAATTAAATGCGCTATTTAATAATTTTTTTTTCATTTTTATAAGCTTAGAATTAGTGAAGTATTAATTTTATAAAGATTAAAGGTCTTTTTTATTTTCCCTTATTAATTACCTTATTATTTATTTTATTATTTCCCATAGTAATTTTTAAATTAAGTTTTAGCGTAAAAAACCTTCGGTTAAAATTAAATATAAGTTAATATATTTTAAATTATATAAAAAATATATTTTATTAAAAACCTTTTTAAAAAAATAATTAATATAATAAGTTAAATTTTTTTTATTATATAATAAGTAAAAAATTTTATATATAAAATTAATATATTTTTATATTAATATATATATAAAGTTATTTTAATTATTTAATTTTATAAAATTTTATTAAATAAAAATTTATATAAAAAATTAAATAAAAAATATTATTTAAAATAATAATAATAAATAAAAATTTTATAAAATTAAAAATATTATTTATAAAAGTTATTAATATAAAATGTAATAAAATTTTTAAATAAATATAATAAAAAGTAATATTAAATAAGTTATATAATATTAAAAAGTTTGTTACGTTATATATTTATCGCTTTTTAAAATGGCTTATTATTAAAACGTTATTTACTTTTATATTTAAATAATTTTACTAATATTACTTACTTAGTTATAAAATTAAAGTTATTAAAAAATAGCTTAATTATATACATTTTAAACTAAGTTATATTATAATGTAATATTTATAATTAAAACTATTTAAAGTTAAAGTTAAAAGATTTTTAAATAAACTTACGTAATATTTTTCTTAATTACATTTTAATAATAAAAGCTTTTAAAGCTTTAAGTTTTTATATAACACTTTTTTAATGGTTTTAAGCTTTATTAAATATTTTTAAAAAATATTATATAACTTTTTAAAAATACTTTTTAAGTTTAACCCTTAATAACTTTAATTATAAATATTATATTAAAATATAATTTAAATTAAAATATATATATATAAGTTAGTTATTTTTTTATTTAAATTATATAACGTTATAACTAATACTTATAAAGTTATTTAAGTATAAAGTTAAAGCCTTACTTTTTAAATTTTACTTATAACTTAATATAAAAGTAAATATTATATAACCCGTTTAATATTACTTATAATAAAGCTAATTTAATAATATTAAAAAAGTTAAAGCTTAAATTATTTTTTTTATATTATATGCTTATATATATATATATAATTACTTTAAAATAAATATTTATTTTATAAAAGTATATAATATTATTAAAAGCTTAAATGTTATAAATGTTATTATTATTATATAAAAAAATTATAATATATATATTTGTAATTTTATTTATTTATATATAAGGCTAATTTTTATTATTAATAAAATTTAATTGTTTTACATATTATTATAAGCTATTAGTATTATGTAATAATAAGTAATATATAAAATAGTTAAATTTTATTAGTAGTGAAAATTAGCTTTATATATAAATAAGTAAAGTTATATATATATATATTATAATTTTTTATATAATAATAATAATATTTATAATATTTAAGTTTTTATAATAATATTTTAATGTTATAATTTATATTATAAGATAATTAATTTTATATTTAATTTAATATTATTATTTAATTAATAAGGTATTATATTTAAAATAAGATTTTTAAATCTTATATAATAAAATAATAATTAATTAAGAGATAATAATGTTAAAGAAAAAGTAAAGGATTGTTATAAATAATTTTTAAAAAGTTATATAAGAATAGAAAAAAATATTAGATTTTTTTATTATTTAATAGTTAAAATTATTATAAGCGTTAAGTAAAAAGTAAGAAAAAATAGCGAGTTATTTTTTATTAGCTCTTAGTGAAAAGTTTAATGGAAAATTTAATAAAAATAGTAAATATTTAATCTTAAATAAAAATCTAATATTATAAAGTAAGGAAATAAATAATATTATAATTTTAATGTGGTAAAAGCTTTGTGTTATTTAAATTGTAATAGTAAATTATAAATTATAATTATATAATTTAATTTAAAATATAATTTTAAAAATAAATAACTTTAACTTAAAATAGTTAAAGTAATAATTAAAGGAGTATATTTTTAAAATATTTGTAAAGCTTTTAAAAGAATTTAAGGAAGCTTTAAATAAAATGTTTAAATAAGGTAAAATATTAAATATTTAGTTAAAAAAGATTTTTATAAACTTTTAATAAGTTTTTAAAAGTGGTAATAAGTTATAAAATATATAAGAAGTTATTATTAAATTTAATAATAATAATAATAAACTTATATTAATTATTAAAAGTTAAAATAAAAGTAAAATATTTGTTAAAGTTAAATTTAATAATATTAATTTAAATTTTAATTATTACTAATATAAAAAGTATACTTTAATTAAATGTAAAAAAGGTAAGAATAAGTATAAATTTAAGTTTAAAAAGTATAAGTTAACTTGGAAATATTTTAACTTTAATATTAATAAAGAAAATTACTTAAAAGATTAAAGTAATTAGTATATTTATTAAAAAGTTTTTATACTTTTTTAAAAAGAAATAAGTTATGTTAAAAGGAAAAAGTTTATTAAGCTTAATGAATTAAAAATTATTAAAATAATTATATATATATATAAATAGGTTTTTTTAAATTTTATAAATAAAATAAAAAAGGGAATAAAATATTAAAAATTTTTAATAAAATTTATAAGTTACCTTATTTAAATATAAGTATAATAATAAAGATTTAATTAAGTATAGTTTATAATAGTGATTTATTATGTAAAAAGTTTACAAGTTTAAAATAAAATTTAATAGAAAATAATAAATTATAATATTTTTAATAAATTATAAAAATAAGGTAAAGAAATAAATAAATGTTATATAAAAATAATAAAAAAATAAAAGTTTATTATTATAAAAATTATTAATAATTTTATTAATAAGTTTAAAGTTAAAATTAATAAAAGTTATAATAATTAATAAAATAATATATTATATAATATGTGATATAGTGGTAAGGATTAACTTAGTAAAAAGTTTAAGTAGTTTATAAAATTACTTAATTAAAATTTTAAAAAAGGATTTTTATATTATAAGTGTAATAAATATAAATATACTTAAAAATATTGTTTAAATAATAGTTTAAGTAAAATATAATTATAAATCTTAGCTTTAAATTATATTATATAATATTAAAGTATTAATATTAATTTTATATTATTTTAAGGATTTTTATAATATATGGTAAAGGAAAGGGTATATTTAATAAAGGTAAATAATGTTAATTTAATATACAATGAGGAGAAAATAAAAACGTTTAAAAGGCCTTTTTACATTAAAACTTACTAACTTTGCAACGTTATAACTTAGGATATTTATATTAAAAGGATATTTTAAAAAGATTTCTATTATTATTAATTGTATTTTGTTTATTTCGGCTTATTTAAATTATTTTTACTATTTTCCTTCGTAAAGTAATTAAATGTTAAAAATAACGTATTAGAAAAAACGCAAAATTTATATGGGAAATGAATATTTTTTAACATTTTTAACAACATTTTTTACAAATATTTAAATAACATAATAACAGCATTTTTTAAATTTATAAAAGCTTATATTTTATTATATTTAATCATTTCTTTATTTATATATAATTTTTATTTTTACTTATATATATAAATTTATAAATATATTATAACTTAAAAGTTTAAGGTTTTAATATATATATTAAAAATATATATTATAATATTTCGTTTATTTTTAATCTTAATAACTTTAAAAAGGAGAATTAAATAAAGGAATAACTTATATAAATTCTATATATTTTACCTTAATTTAATACTTATATTTGGTAAAGTTATATTGGTTTAAAGTTAAAAAAATAATATATAAAATTAGCGTTGGACGTTTTTTTTTTCGGGTTACTATATTTAATTTAATTATATTAAGTGAAATAATATAAAATTAATTTAAGTTTTTAACCATTTTTCAAGGAATTAAAATTGTATAAATTGTTATATAATATTATTTAAATATATAAAGTAGTTAATATATATAGCTTAATTAAATATAAATATATATAAGATTTATTTTTAATAAATATAAAAGTAAATATATATATTATTAATAATAAAAGAAATTTTATTAAAGGTATTATAGTAAAACTTTTTAATAAATATATAATTAATATAAAAAATAAGCTTATTAAGGTTATAATAATAAGTATAATATAATTTAATTTAATTAGCAATAATAAATAATATAATTTAATTACATTATTATATTGTTTATATATTAAAAATTTCTTTTTAAAGATTTTTTTAAAAGAAATGTTTTATAAGATTAAAGGATATTTTAAAGGTAATAAAGTTTATAAATTAAATAATATTATTATAATATTTATTAATATTTATAAATAATAGGTAATAAGCACTAGGTTTTTTTAATAATTATAAAATAACTATAAACCTAACTTATATTATGATAATTTAATCTTATATAACTTAACTTTACTTTTAATATTATAACTTATTTTATATTTAATTAAATAATTTTTAATATTTAATAATACCTTTATTTATTATAAAATAATTAATATAATCCCTATTTTAAAAAGTAATACTTTAATATTACTTTCTTACCTTTTTAATTTATTTATTTAACTTACTTATTTATTAATAATTAATTAAAATATATTAATATATTTAATATATTAAGTCACTTATAAGTAAAGCATTTTATAGTTCCTTTAATATTATAATATTTAAAACTTATAATTTACTTATATTTATAAAAGTATATTATAATATTTAATAATTAATTAATTTATTTTTTAAATTAAATATAATAATATTTATTTTTTTAAAACCTTATTTATTTTCTTATTTAAATTCTTATAATATCTTATATCCTTAAACTTAAAAAGTAAAAAACAACTTTTTAACATTTTAAAGTTTTTATTAAATTATTACCTTTTTATATAATATAAAATGTTTATTTATAAATTTAATTATTACTTACTTATACTTTTTAATTAATAAATATATTAACTATTAAAAAATTATTTAAATTTTTTATTATTAAATCTTATTTACTTTTTTATATAATTATTATTATTTTTAACAATTATTACTTAAGTTTTAATTACATATAAATATTATTAAAAAAGAAAAAAATATTTAAAATAATAACATTTATTACTTAACATTTATATTTAAAACATATTTTAAAATTATTAATAATAAACATTACTTAAATTTTAACATATATAAAAACCTTTAAAAACTCACATTAATTATTAATAATAAATTAAATAAAATATATAAAGAATTTATTAAAGCTTAAATTATTATATAAAACTTAATAAATTATTAATTTTTTTAACTTAATTTATAATATAACTTATAAAAAACTTTAAAATATATTAAACTTAAAACTAAAATAAATTTTATTTATAATTTAATTAAGAAAATTATTATTTTAATAATATCGCATTTTAATAATACCTTATATTATTATATTTAAAAAGTAATAAATAATTATTATTAATTATATAACATTTTATATCTTATTTACAAAGTTATATATAATTGTAAATAACTTTAATATTATAAAATATATTTAATTAAAATTTATATTTTTAGTGTTAAATGGATAAGGTTTATTAATTACTTAATAAAAGTTGGTGTGTTATATAGCAATTAGGTTAGGTATGGTAAAAAGAGTTATATTTAGGTTATAAAAGGAAAGATTTAACTAAAATAAAAGCACTTTTAAATACCATATATATAAAATATATAAGGTTTATATATGCTTAGTTAATTAGTTATATATTATAATATTAATATTAATAACTTTTCTTTTCTTATTATATTATTATATAATAATTAAAAATCCCGTGCTTTATAAATTTTATGCTTTATTAGAAATTTGCTTATATTTATAAAATGATTTATTTTTTTTATTATTTTTTTTTTCCTTTTCCTTTTTTACCACTTTTCCCTAAATTATATCTTTTTATTAATTAATAAATATTTTAATACACTTATTATTTTATTAACTTTTTAATATTTTTTTATTATACCTTTAAAATAAATAGCCATTATTTAATAAGCAATGTTATATTAGCGTTACTATTATAATTTTATTAACTAACATTTTAATGATAATATTTTTTATTATATCGAATTAAATTATAAGTACTAATTATCATTTTAAATATCTTTTTTATTTATTACTAACTTATAATAATGGCTTTAACAAAGTATAAGCAATATGTTAATAGTTAAAAAAATTATAATTTAATATTACTTCGTTATTATTATATAATAAAAGCTATAATAAATGTTATAGTTAATAACTTTAATAATTATTTGGTAAGTATTTTATAAGTTTTTAATTTATATTTTCTTCTTTTTTAATAATTTTAGTTTATTATTAAAAATATTTAAAATAAACTAAAAAAGTATTTTTAATAAATAAAATTTAAAGGTATAATAAGTAAAAATTATACCCTTTATTATCATTATAAGGATATAAGGGAGCGTAATAATTAAATAGTAGTTACTATAGAAAATATTTACATTAAGTTTTAAAATATTATTATTAAACTTTGTTTTTTATATAAGATAGCGTAAATATTTTTAATAAAGTTTTTTAAAGTATGTATTAATTTATATAAAATCTTTTCTTATATTAATTTTCTATTCTAAGAGATTATTACTTATTATTTTTATGGTTATAATATATTAACAATTAATATACCTTCCTTACTATTATTTAAGTAAAAATCCTTTAATAAAAATATAAGGAATATTATTTTTTATATTTAAATCTTTAATAATTACTATTTATTAAATTATTACATGTTTTTTTTTAAAATTAATTAATATTTTATTTAACCTAACCTTATAACCTTATAATAAAGTTATTAATGTTAATAATTATCTTTAAAGCTATATTAACTTTAACCTTAATTATTAAATTAACTAGGTTATTCTTTTTATATATTTATTTAATTTTAAATATTTCCTATCGTTTATATAATTACCTTAATAATATAATATTAATTATTAAATGTTTTTTCTTTATTATTCCAAGCTTAACTAAGCATTTATACAAGGAAAATAAATTAATACAAATAACAATAAATACTAATAAAAAATTAATCTTTTAAAGTATAATAGCAATTATTTTACCAATTAATATTCCTATATTAATACTATAAATTATCACGTAAATTTCACTTATTAAAACATTTTACATAACATGTTTATATTTAATAAAGCTTTAATAAATAAGGTTTTTTTTTATAATAAATGATTTATTAAAAACAATTTTATTCGCAAATAAAATAATAAATCTAATTTAAAAATTTAAATCTTTATTATTAGCAAATAAGTTATTAATAAATATATAAATTTTTACTATTTTAAAATCCAATTTAATATAACAAAGATTTTATTAAAGATTTTCTTATTACCACTTAAGTTTTTTATTAAGCTTAGCGATCTTTTCCTTATTTAATTTTTAATATTAAGCTATTTTTAATATATTAAATAACGCTTTTAACTAGTAAATTAAAGCAATATAAGCACTTTAAACATGTTATTAAACATATTATATAATAATATTATTATAACTTTCCTTTATAAGCTTAATCTTTTTACCTTATTTTTTTTAATGTAAAAATAAGTTATCATTTTTATTTATAAATAAAACATATTTATTAAAAATTAATGGTTTTATTAGTATAAGAAATATCTTAGGTTTTACCTTAAGGATTACTTTTTTTAATTTGTTATTTTTAGCTTAAGCGAATATTTCATTAAAAACACCAAAGGTATTGT
Organism: Hypoxylon sp. CO27-5; assembly: GCA_002120305.1. NCBI lineage: Eukaryota > Fungi > Ascomycota > Sordariomycetes > Xylariales > Hypoxylaceae > Hypoxylon > Hypoxylon sp. CO27-5. The sequence continues at coordinate 33,195 of KZ112588.1, read as the reverse complement.
TTATTTATATCGTAATAAGCTTAAATTAGTTTATTAATTTTAATACTAATAAATAAAGGTTATATATTAAAGTAACCATATAAAATTTTTCACGATAATGCTTAAAGTAAGTAACTTATTAATATATTTTAACTTTTATAATGTTATATAATGGTTTTATAACAACTATAATAATTCCTTTAAAATATTTATTAACAATTTAAGGTAACATTTTAGCTAAAATTATATAATTTAAATAATCTTTAAATTATATATAAGCTTAAATAATATTTTATATTTAAATCTTTATTCCTATTTTTATTAAAAAGGGAGTAAAAGTAAGTAAAATTTATTAACTTAATCATTAAATAGTTAATAATTAAGTTAAGATATTTTTTTTTTATTAACATATCTTTAAATAATAATTTTTAACTTTTTATAAGGTGTGTTAGTTGCCTTATTTTTAATTTTATATATAAGTTTTAACTTAAATATATAAACGCTATTATATTTTACAAGGTTATATTTTTTAAATAAAAATATGCCTTTACTAATAAAACCATTAATTTTTTTAACATTTAATTATTTAAATAATTAACCTAATGTAATAATTTTACCTTTTTTACAAAGTTTTATTATAAGCTTTTTATCTTTCGCTTTTTTATAAGTGAAATAAATAGTGTAATAAGTTATATTTTTTATTTTATTTTTACTTTTAAGAAGTTGTTTTTAACCTTTTTTTAGTATTTATGGTTTATTTAATACCTATGGTTAATTATTAAATACTTTAACATTAAGTATTTATATTTTTAAATTATCTTTTAGTTTAAGATTTAAATTACTTTTTTATAAAGTAAGTATTTCTTTATTATAATAATATAATTTTATAACAATAATATGAAATTTAACGGATTTATCATTTACCTTAATAATATAAGTTTTGTTATTTTATATAAGTAACTTATATAATCCCGTTTAACCTTTTTTTTATAATATATGCGGATTTTTAATTGTAAAGGAAAATTTAAAGTATTAAATATATTTAAACCATTTCTTATTTTAAGTATATTAATCACTTATTACTTAGCTTTAAATTTATATACCTTAATTATAACCTTTTTAATTATTATAACGTAAGTTACTAAAAAAAGCATTAACGATAATTTATTAACAAATTATAAGTACGTATTAAATATAAGTAATATAAGGACTAATTCATTTAATTTAGCAATATTATTTATTACTAAAAGCAATTATAATAAAACGAATGATTAAAATTTTAAGTTCTAATTTAATAACTTAAGCTTTACCTTTAAGGTATTAATACTAATCTATCTTTTTAATATAGTTAAATAAGACAAAGTTTTATTTAAGGCATTAACCTATACTTTTTTATTTAGTTTACATGAAAGCGTATAATAACTCCTTTACCTATAATTACTTTAACAATTATTTGTAAAATAAAATATATATTCGTTTATATTTCCTTAAAATTATTGGAAATAACTTTATATATTTAATATAAAAATTTATGATAACATTTTATTTGCCTAATTAAGTTATAAGCTTTAATAAAAACTTTTTTAAATAAAATAAATAATGCTTTTATATTTACGATAAAGTTATTACCGGTAAAAATTTTTTTTATATTATAAATTATAATATTAAAAGATTTAAAATAGCTATTAATTTATATTAAATGTAACATGTTTTAAGTTTACTTAGCAATTATACTTAATAGAAATTTTACTACTTAAAATACCATTATTTAATTAATTATATAAAAAACTAGTTTTTCGTTAATATATATTATGTTAATATAAATGTTATAATTAAAGTTAATATTATCCTTTATTATAAATTTAAATTATCTTAAAACATTATCATGTAATTAGCATTAATAATAATATTTATTAATTTTCTTAATAATTATTTATTATAAATTATTATATCTTATTTTTATAAGAATATAATAAAGCTAGTTTATAGCAAAATAATTAAATTAATAATAAATTTGTTAAAGCTTAGCTTTTATTAAATAATAATAAGTAATAGTTATTTTTTAATTATTAAATAAAAGCTAAGAATAACTTTATTTTCAAATTATAAGATATTTTTTTTCTTTATAAATAATGATATTTTTTATATTATTAAAGAATATATTAAACTTATCTATATTTATAAGATATAATAGGAATGGTATATGTGAAAATATTATTTAAAATGGGATAATGTTAAATGAGATGGGAATATAAGTAGTTTTTATATTTTATTACTTTATATTATTACCAAAGCAAATTAGGTATTGTTTAATAGTAAAAGTATTTAGTTTAATATTTAAATGTTTCTTTTATAAGGCTTTAAGTTAAAGCTTACCACTTAAGGATATACTTATAGCACTTATATTAAATAAAATACCTTAGAAAATATGGGAATATTTATCTTTAAAATAAAATATATTAAATGATTTATTACTATTAATTAACTTAACTTCCTTTTTAAATATTATATTATTTAAACATCTTTTAAATTTATTAAAGCTAGTAAAAGCATAAAAAGTTATTTAATTCATTAAGAAATTTATAACATAATTACCATTAACTTTACCATAACTTATAAAAAATAATATTTTAAATGGATTTGATTTATAAGATAAATTATTATTACTTTTTTAATATTTAATATATTAATAATTAAAGTTTTAATTATTATCTTTATCTTCTTTTTCTTTGTTATAATTAATGTTAAGTTTTTTATAATTAAAAATAAATACTTTATAATTATTATTAATAATATTTATATTATATTTTTATGTATATTATTGCTAACTTAAACGTTTAATATTACAATCTCGTATTAGGTATTTTATAAACTAACATCTTAATTTATTACATATAAAACATTTCTTTTAATATTTTTAAAAGTTATATTTATTACTATTATTATTATTTTTATTACCATATTTATTATTATAACATTGTTCATTTTAATTATTTCGATTATAATTTTAACCTTAACTTTTATAATTACCTTAATAAGTATAATTAATATATAACATATTAATCACATTATGGTAATATACTTTTTAATTATAACGATATGTAAATTTAGCTATACTTTAAAGTTTTAAATAAACTTTTTTAAAGGTATTTTTAAGATAAAAAATAATAGAGGTAAATTCTTAATATTTTTATATAATTATAATTAATCCTTTTATAAAATTAATATCTTTTAAAAAATTAATGAATAATCTTTTATAAATATGTTATATTTAAATAATAAGCTTTTTCAAAGCTATTAATAAATCTAATTTTAAATTGTTAAATTTAATATTTTTTAAAATTATATTTTACCATTTTAATATATATAGTTAAAAATTCTTAGCTATATAAAAAAACTTTATAATTTTTATAACTATTATTTTAAAATTATATCCCTTATTAATAATTTAATTAAAATAATATTATAAAACATATCCTTTAAGCATTATAGAAAATATATTTTAATATTGTGTAAATATAATATTAGCTTTAAAATAGTAATTTTTAAAAATCTTAAGCTTTTTTTTTAAGATTTTATACTTTTTATCATTAAATTTTTATACCTTATTATTATATATTTTAATAAGGTTAATAAAATATTGTAATAATTATTAATTATTATAATATAAATTATTATAAGGTGGTAAGTTAAAAGGATTAGGTGAATTAAAAGGAATAAAGGAATTAAAAGGAGTAAGAAAAAAAGGTAAATTAGAAGGAATAAGTGAATTTATAAGGTTTAATAAGCTAAAGGAAGCCGAAAGGATTAATAAACTAGTAAAAACTAACGGATTAAAAGGATATAATAAACCAAATAAAGCTAACAAATTAAAAAAAGGTAAATTAAAGGGTAGGTTTTTTCTTTATTAGTCATTTATTATAAGTTAAAATGTACTTAGCAAGGGTTGCTAAAATGTATTTATAAATACTATTTTACTTTTAATCTTTTTTTTAAAATAATGGTTTTTTATGTTAATAAATTTATTAAATAATTTTTTTACTAACTTATTAGCTTTATTCTTTAAATAAATAAGGAAATCTTTAAAAGTAATTATATTATATAGTTTTTCACTATTAATATATCCATTAATAATGTATATTCTATATTAAAATAAATAGTTAGTAATTTTAATTTAAAAATTCTTATTTATCCTTTTAAATATAAATTTAATCTAATCATAAAATTTAAAAACGAATTTTTTCTAAAATTGTTAATTAAAAAACTTTTTATTATATATTATAAAATATTTAATAATATAAGTTTAAAGTTTTACTTTATTTATATTTATTACTTTTTTAACTAATATATTTTCGTTAAAAAACCTATTATTAATATAGTTATAAATTACTTTCTTTACAATTATATTAATAATTATTTTAAACTAAGGTGGTTTTATAGTAAAAGCTAAGGATAATTTCCTATTATATCTTTTTTCTATAGTAATAATTACTTTAAGTGGGACTTATATAAAATAGGTTATATTTTATACTTATAAGGGAGATATAAAAATGTAAAAAATAACTTAAAAAATAAAAATATAATATTTTTATAAAGTTTATTAAAAACCTTAATAAGATATATATAAATTAAGTAAAATATATATTAAGAAAATATAAACTTATATTTACATTTATAAACTTTTATATAATTAAAAATATAAGTAATAAAATAAGTATATATATTAAGTATAAATTAAAATTTAAAAAAATATATTAAATATAATTTTAATATTTATAACTTATTTATATAAGATAAAAGTTATAATATAATATTTATATAGGTTTAATATATTTAAAAAAAAATATAAGATATAAATTATATATTTATAAAGAAAATGTAAGATATAAATTACTTGTTTCTAAGCTAAGTTGTAATTATTATAGTAATATAAGGTTATAATTGTTAAACTTTTTAATTATTAAGCCGGTATATTAATAATGTTAACACATATAATACGTAATTAAAAAAAATGCGAAAAATTAAGAAAAATTTTTGTGTGTAAAGTAATTATATAAGGTAAATATACAATTAAGCTAATAATTATAGTTAAAAAAAATGTGTAATATAATTATAAAAAAGCATTATATTAAAAGTAGGAAATGATAATGTAATTTAAATAAATAAATTTGTTTTATTAATTAACTTTATTAACTTATAAATAGCCTTAAAAGTTAATATATTTAAATTAAAATTTCTTTAATACATAATTAATGTAAATTTATAACTATATAAAAATAACCTAAGATTTTTAAGTTATTTAACATAAAACATTTAATTAAACTTAATTGCTAAATACGAGTAAAATTTAATTATAGCTTTGTTTTTTTTTATTTAAATATTATAGTTTAAACTATACGATTCGTTTTAATAAACTCTTAATTATTTGTAATTAATGTTATCGATTAATTACTAATTAATGTTAAATAAATAAGATTTATTAATTACTTAATAAAGATTAATATGTTATATAATAGTTAGGTTAAATATGGTAAAAAGAGTTATATTTAAGTTATAAAAGAAAAGATTTAGCTAAAATAAAAGCACCTTTAAATATTATATGTGTGGGGTATATAAGGTTTATATATGCTTAGCTAATTAGTCACATACTATAGTACCAACATTTAAAAAAGTTAATTAAGGCAATTTTAAAAATATAAGTTTTATCTCGTTATATATTCTTTTAAACGTGGAAATTAACTAAGAAAATAAGTAATAACTAAAGCCTTATATTACGTAGTGTTTTATAGCTTAATATAGCTATTATAATAGCTATAATAAGTTTAATTTAACTACTTAATTAGTTTAATTTAATTAATTTAATTTAATTAGTTTAATTTAATTAGTTTAATTTAATTAGTTTAATTTAATTAGTTTAATTTAATTAGCTATTTAATTAATACGTACATATATATATAAGTGTGGCAAAGTAATACTATTAAAAAACGTTATATAATATAAGGCTTTTTAATTATTACTTACTTTTTTAACTAATTTCCACGCTTAAAAAATATATATAATAAAATAAAACTTGTATTTTTAAAATTGTTTTAATTAGCTTTTTTAAAAGATATAAATCCTAATTAAATATACTTTATAATATTAAAGTTATTAGTAAATTTATATAGCTTTTTTAAAAAGCTATTCGATTAGTAATAATAGCTTATTACTTTTTAATTTTAATAATATAAGGTATTATTAAAATGTACTATTATTAAAATAATAATTCTTTTAATTAATATTAAAACTTTTACAACTATTAATATATATTTTAATAACATTATTAAAATTTAATATTATAATATTAACTATTAAAATATAATTAATAATAATCTTATAAACTTTAATAATACTTTTTATATTAATAATAAAAATTATATTTTTAAAATTTATATAATTAATCTTTAAAAAAATATTATTAATATATAATAACTTAATTAAAAATTCCTTATTTAAATAAAGCTTAATTATTAAACTACTTTTTTAACCTTTTAAATTTATATTTAAATTATTATTAAAACTTATAACACTTTAATTATCCTTGCTTATTTTATTAATAAATACTTTATATTTAACATTTTAATTAAAGTTTATATAAATAAAACCTATTATTTTATTATTAAAATAAACATAAATAATATTTATTATTATAATATTAAAATAAATATAAACCTTATATATTTAATTATTAAAAACATTATTAAAGTAAACTTAAACTAAATTAACATATTATAAAAAATCTTATACTAAATTATTAAAAGTTTTAATATTAACCTTAAAAATATTTATTTTTAAGGTTATTATTATCTTATAATAATAAAATAATAAAAATATTTATAATCCCTTTATATTATTATTATTTCTTTTTAATATATTATAACTAATTAAAGCATTATATTTATTAATTATAATTTTATTAATTTTAAAAGTTAATATAATAAATTAATATCATTTAATTAACCTTTAAGTATATATTAACATCCTTAAAATAAATTATATTAGGTTAATTAATATAAATAAAACTATGCTAATAATAATATTTACATTGCTACTTAAGTAAAATTATTTAACTATAATTTAACAGCCACTTTTAATGTTTTTAATTAAACTATAATAAGTATAATAATAGCTAATACTATTAATAATTAATGCTTTAATTAATATATTTAATATATTATTATTAATTAAAAGAATAATTTTAATAATTAAAAACTAAAGTATATTAGTTTATTTATATTAAATAATACTATTATTAATAAAATAAATAAGTATAAATAAGTAAATAAAATAATAATAATTTAATATAATATTTATATCTTTATTAATATAATTTATAATATAATAACTAATAACATATATAAAGAAATTATTAAAACTTACCTTAATAAGCTTTATTATAAAAATGTTATAAAGTAATAAATAATTTAAACTAAAAAAGAAAAAATATTAATAAAAAATAGCTTAAATTATCATTTAACTTAATTATTTATAAAGTTTAAAATTCTTAAAAATATAACAACCTTTAACTTTTTTAAAGCTAAATAAAATAAAAAAAATAATATTATAAAATGTTAACTTTTAAACTTAAATAATAAATTTAATTTATAATTATTACTCTTTTTAAATAAATAAATTAATTTAATATATAAATTACATTTATAACCATTTTAATTTTAATTTATAATTTTTATTACCTTTTTTATAATAATTATATTTATTAATAATTTTATTAATTATATTAAAAATTATAATAAAGCTTAATATAAAACTTTTCTTTTTTAAAATAATAAAAATTTATTAAAATTACTTATAACTAAAATTATTATTAATTTTAACAAAGTTAAAAGCTTAAGTGTTATAAATGTTATTATTATTACGTAAAAGAATTACAATGTATGTGTGTAACTTTACTTATTTATACGTAAGGCTAATTTTTACTACCGGTAAAATTTAACCGCTTTATACACCGTTTATTATCACGTGGTACTAACAGCTTATAAAAGCAATTATAACATTATAAAGTTAAAAATTAATTATAAACCTTTAATATAACTAAAATAATAATAATAATAAATAAGTTAATAATAAAAATAATAATAATTATTAATTTTATTATTATTAAAAAAAAGTAAAAGTAATAATAATTATAATAAAAGTTATAATTATTAAATATATAAAAATACTTTTAAATAAATTAACTTTTATTACCTTATACTTAAAAATAATAATCGTAACAATAATAATAATAAATATAAAAATAAAAGTTTTAATTATAATAAAAACAAATATAATAATTAAAATAACTAATAATTCATTTAATATTATTAACATTAATAAGTTAAAGGAAATAAAGGTAATAATTATTTAAAAAATAAAATATTTTTCAAATAAAATAATAAGGATAGAAAAAATAAAAAAAAACAAAGTTAAAATAAAATAATTATTTCTTAGCAAATAATTATAAAATAAACTTAAAATAATTAAAACATAATTTCCAATATTTTACAAAACTAAAATATAATAAATTAAACTTAACTATTAAAATAACTTAAGCAAATAATAGAAAAAAAACTTATTAAAAATATAATAAAATCTTTAATACTTAAATAAACTACTTTAAACATATTTATACTAATAATTATATCTTACCTAAATTATCAAATATAAAACTTATAATTAAAATAAAAAAATATTTTTAAATTAATAATAATATATATATAAAAAGTTTAACTTATAAGAAATTATTTATATAAAATATTTAACATAAATACTTTTTTTAAACATTAAAAAATAACCCTTAAAATATCTTTAATAAAACTTTTAATAATATAAATTTAAAAGAATTAAATAAAAATTTTAATATAAATAATATTAAATTAATTAATATTATATTAAAGAAAACTTTAAAAATATATTATTTAAAAAGGTATTTATATTTGAAAATTAATATTATTAATACTTATAATAATAAATTAATTATTTAAAGGATAATAAACAAAAGGACTTAAGTAACCTAACTTAAGTACAAAGATAATAATATTTTAATTATATTAAATAACATTTAAAATAAAAGCGTTACACGCTCACATCATTGCTTAAATATTTATATAAAGCATTATTTAAAAAATAATAATAGAAAATATATACACCTCCCTTAAAACATATATAAATTAATAATATATTTTAAAAGATAATAATAATAAAAATAAAAATAAAAATAAAAAGAAGTAATAATATAATTAAAATAAAATTAACATAATTAAAGCATTATTTAACAAACTAATAAAAATAATAAAAGAAGAAAACAAAAACAAAATAAAAGAAATATAAGAAGAAATTCTAAGAATAATTTATAAATTTATAAGTAATAATATAATAAAAAAGCAATAATATATTAAATTTAAAAACTTAAAAAAAAGTAAAAAAAATAATTATAATAATAAAAATTAATATAATTTAAGTAATAATAAATAAGTAAGTAAATATATTATTAATAATTTAAAAATAAATTAATACTACCTTAATCATATAAATTTAAGTAAATATAATTATTAAAAACCCTAATTAATAAACCTTAATAATAATAGTTTTTATAAGAAAACTTAAAAAACTAACAATTAAAAGGGCTTAAATAAATAAAAAGCTAATTAAAAAAAATATTAAAGAAATAATAATAACAATAAATAAATTAATTAATAATAAAAAAGCCATAACTATAAGGAGGTTATAAAATAAAGACATAATATTTACATTTAAACTTAACATTATTATATATAAGGAAAAATAAAAATAAATATAATAAGCTTTTAAAATATAAATAAAAAATATAAAGCAATCATTTATTATAATAACTAAAAGCTTTAAAATAAATAAGCTATAAAATATATATATAATACTTATAAAACTTTTTAAGGAAATTAAAATATATAATATAATTATAATAAAAAAATTAAATTAATATATTATAAAAATCCTAAAGTAAAATATACCACTTTTATCTTATAAATTAATAATTTACCTATAATTTAATAGCTATATATTAATAGGTTAATTTAAAAAGTAAAAATCTTTTAATATAAATCCTTTTCTAAGGAAATTAAGGCTAAATAATATTTTAAATATTATAAATTTAAATATATAATCAAATATTATAAGTAATAAATTAAATATAGTAAATATTTAAGTTTAACTTATAAAGGAAGTAATTATAACTATTAAGGAATATTTTAATATTATAATTATAATAGGAAACATATAATATAAAAAGTTAAATATAAAATAATTTAAAAGATTAAAAAGAAAGTTAAAAAAGCTTATATATATAAATCTTATTAATTTAAAAAAAGGAATATAATTAATATAATATCCACTATAAGATAATTCATATTTTAAAGATTATAATCTTTAAATATACAATAAGAATATATTATATTTAACTTAAAGATTAATAATTTTAATTAAATATAACCAAATATTTTATAAAAAGAAAGACTATATAAACTAAGGAATAAGGCTTAAATAATAGATAAATTATCTTTAATATATATTTTTTAAAGAGCTTATTAATTATTATTATAAACTAAAAAATAGGTTTAAAATTAATTATAAAAAGACCTTAAAATATAAAAAACCTTTATAATTTTAAAGATATATAATAAACAAAATTAAAATAATATATTAAAATATAATAAATATAAAAATAATTATATTATAAATATTAAAAAGTTAATATAATAATAATTTAATAATAATTTAAAAACCCTACTTTATTAATAATATACCATATTATTTATAAATAAAAAATTATTATATAATATATGGAAAATTAAGAAAAATGATTTTATATATAAATAAAAAAATTAATAAAAATAATTAATAAAATAAAATAGGATATAATTAAATAATAATTAATTTATAAATTATTAAAAGAAAGCTTATAATATAATTAATTTATATTAAATTATAAGATAAAATAAGATAAAGTTTAATCATTATATTAGTAAATAAGAAAAATATAAAATAAAATATAATGATAAAAGATTTTAATATATATTATTTATTATAAGATAAAGAAAAATAAATAATTAAAAACCTAAAAAGCTATTTATATTTATATTATATTAATGGCTTATCTTTATAATGTTTAAAGATATAATTATTAAAAGACAATAAAATTAAAAAAACTTTATACTTAACCTAGCATAAGTAAATAAAAAGATATATAATATATTATTTAAAATATTAAATTAAAAAGGATTTAATTATATAGCCTAAAAGATCATTATATATCTTAAAAGTAAATTAATAATTAAATATAAAGACTTTAATAATAAAGTTTAAAAAGAATTAAATAAAAATTTAATAATTATGAAAAATAAAAAGTTAGTTATTTTAAAAGGCTTTAATATATTAATTAAGATAAATAAATATATATAATATTTAATAATTAAATTTTAAAAAATAACAATAATAATAATTTTAAAATAAAAAATACCTTATATAAAGATAATAAAATAATAAAATATAAAGATAAAAATAATTAGGAAATAAATAATTAAATTAAAATAGAAATGGGTAATCTAACATATAAATAAGCTATAAGATTAGCTAAAATAAAATAATAGGACCTTTAAAGGAGTTATTTTTAAAATAAAAAAGGATTATTTTAAAAAGATTTTAATAAAGGCTTTAAATAATAATAAAAAATTATAGGCCTTAAAAAGGTAGGTAAGATTAAAAAGCTAATAGCTATAATAAAATAATTAATTATTTATATTAAGGAAAAATCTTTAAAAAAAGTTATAAATACAAAATTATTAAAATAAATATATATTACTATTAAAATACTTTTTTCCCTATCTTTAAACTAACTTATTAAATATATTAGTTAAAGAATTAAAAGAATATTTATAAAATAAAACTTTTAATATATTAAAAATAATAAAATAAGAATAAATAAAAGAAATAGCTAAGAATATTAAAGCTTAAAAAGCCTTTAATAAAAATAAATTATTAATAAGATTTATTAAAACTTATAAAAAGTTAATATATTATACCTTAATCATTATTACCATATAAAGTTTTATATTTAACTATTATTTAAAAGCTTTTTAAAAAACCTTAATAATAATATTACTTAAACTTAAGAAATTAATAAAAGAAAAAATCCTTTTAAAAATATAGAAGTTAATTACCCTTTTAAACATTATAAAAAAGTTAATTAAAAAAACTTAAATTAACTTAATTTTTTTTAAAAAAAATAAATAACATTATCCCTTTATAACTTTTAAAAAATAAATCATACTTATATAAATAATTATTTTATATCACATTAATATAAATAATAACTTTAATCCTTACTTATACATACTTATTTATAAAACCCTTATATACTTAAGATTTTTTAAATTTTTCCCCATTATATTTTTTTTTTAAATTTTTCAATCTTTATAACCTTATATTTCAACAATAACATAAATATATTTAAATATTTAAACTTATATAAACTTATATAATATATATTATAATATTAATAATGTATTTTTCATATCGCTAAATATTTTACATATTATTTTTCTAAATATTTTTATATTTTCTCATTTAAAATTTCATTTATTTTAACATTATTATAAAATATAATCATATTTTTTTAAATATTTATCTTATATTTATGTAATTTCTTTTATAATTTCCTTAAATTTACACTAATATAATAAAGCTCTTATTTATTTATATAAATTTAAACTTTTATTTAATATTAAATATTTTTTATTATAATAACTTTATTACTATTAAATTAAAATATTATTATAAAATAATTTAACTATAAATATTAAACTTATAATTAAAAATATTAATAATTATTTTTTTAATAACAACACCTTAATTAATAAATAAAATTTATATATAACCCATTTTAATAATAATAATAATAATAATAATAAGTCTTTTTATAATAATAATAATAATAATAACACCTAAAATATTAATTTAATAATTACTAATATTTCTTAACCAAATATATTTAAAATCCATAATTATAATAATATTATTACTACATTTATAAGATTATAACTTAATAAATATTATAATACACAAAATTTTCTTAACCTTTTAAAATTAATTAACAATATTAATAAAAAATATTAAAAGAAATTTAATAATTATAAGCAAAAATATATATATAAATACTTAAATATTTTAAATTATAATAATTAAATTTTATAAAAAAAACTTAAACTATAAATAATAAAAAACTTTTAATACAAAGTTATTATTTAAATTATAATATACCTTTAATTAAATATTACTTAAATCTTTTTAAATTTATATCATTTTTTAATTAACATTAAACCAAACACAATTAACCTTTTTAAATCTATTAAAAGATAATTATAAAATATTATATAAATTAGCTATATTACTTAATAAAAACTAAACTATTTATTTAACAATTATATTTAATTATTACCAAATTAATATAAGTTAAAAATATTACACATTTATAACAATAATATATTAAAATTTAACACCATATTAACTATTATTAATATTAAACTTTTTAATATAAACCTTATATAATTATTATAAAAATTAAATAAAAAGGAAATATTAATCTTTTAATAATATTTTTTCCTTTAAAAAAACTTTACTTTAAGCTTAAAATAAAATAAAAAAATAAAAATAATTATTTATTTTATTAATATTATTTTTAATATTATTATTTATAAATATTAAAAATATAAAGATAATTTAAAGCTTATATTAAATAATATATATAAAAGATTAAAATTTATTAAAAAATTTATTATAAAAATCTATTAAATTATTAAATATAATAAAATTAAATAAAATATTTTTAAAAATATTATTAATAAATTGTATCAAATTATAATAAAAATTATTAATACTTTGAAAAATATTTTAACTTAATTATAAATAATATTAAAAATTATTTTATTAATATTAATAAAAAGTTATTATAGGCAAAGGAGTTATTATACGCTTTTATATAAACTAAATAAAAAAGTATAGGTTAATGCCTTAAATAAGACAAAGTCTTATTTAACTATATTAAAGAGATAGATTAGTATTAATACCTTAAAGGTAAAGCTTAAATTATTAGATTAGAACTAAAAATCTTAATTATTCGTTCTATCATAATTGCTTTTAGTTATATAAAAATAATATAATATTAATAATAATTAATTATTATCTTACCCTTAAATTAATATAAAATTAATATAAAAATTTAAAGAAAAATAAAAAGTTAAAATATAAAAGGATTTAATTATATTAAGAAAAAAATTAATATTAATATTTTTAATAATATTAAGTAAGTAATAATCGGTAAAGAAAATAAAGTTAACTCTAATCACTTTAATTTAATAAATAAAAGTATTAATATTTAATCTTTTAATTTTATAATAAATTTTAAAATTATTAAAGTTAATACTATTATAACCTTAAATATTAATAAAAAAGATAAAGGAGAAAAAGATAAAGGAAAAAATACTAAAGGAAAAAACTTTTTTATAATAATTAATATTAATTTATTTACTTAATATAATAATTTTATTTATATTAATTTTTAAACTTTTCTTTTAAGCTTTTCCTTATATATATATTAATATATATTAATATATATTTTTTTAAAAAGGTAAAGAAATTATATTTAAATATTATTTATATAAAATAAAAAATATAAAGCATTTATATTTAATATTTAAAATGATATTTTTAAGATTATAGTTTTAAAATTATAATATTATATTATGTTAATTTTTATTATATTAATTTTTAAATTATTAAAGGATTAATAAATTTAATTATATTAATTTTAAATTAAAAACTTTAAATAAGAATTAAATTATTAAATAATAAATATTAATATTAATTAATAAATTATTAATAATAAAGTTTATAATAAAGAATTATTAAATATATTTATTAATAATAATAAATTTAAGATTTTTAAATAAAAATCTTTAATAACAAATTAATAAAGGTATTAATATTTTTCTTTTAAAAAGGATAAATAATAAATAATAAATATTAAATCTTTTTAATAATTATAAAGTAGTTATAAATTTAACCTATATTAATTATAATTCAATTTTATGTAGCTTAACTTTACTCTTAATATTATAACTTATTTTACATTTAATTAAATAATCCTTAATAATAAATAAAACTTTTTTATAAAAATATAAAAAGTTTAAGCTTATAATAAAAATTATTTAATAAAATCACACATTAGGGATAATATTATAAAAAGTTATAAAATTAAATCACTTTTAATTAAGTTTTTTATCTTATTATTTAAAGGATTAATTAAAGAAATAAAAGATAAACTTATTTTTTTAATATAAATAACTTTATTACTTTAATATAAAAAGATTAAAATAAACCATATAATATATTATTAATATTAATTTAAATACCTTTTTCTTAGTAAATCTTCTTTACTTTATATACAATTATATAAAAATTAAGCAAATACCCTTAAAAAATCTTTAAAAATAAGGATAATATATAAGTAATATTATATAATACAACTTTAGCAAAATTAAACTTATATTAATAAAAAATTATTAATACTTTAACTTAATAATTAATAATAATAATAAACATCGTTTATTTAAAAGTTATAAATTAAAAAATAAAATATTTAATATTTTAATCACTTATATAACTTATATTTACAAAACTTTTAAAGCTTTACCTATTTAACCTAATAGCTTTAAAAAATTTTTAAAGATTTTTTAACTTAATAACAGTTATAAGTTTAAAATAAATAAAATAAAATTAGCATATAATTAAAAAGATATAAAATTAATTACTTTTATATTATATAACTAATATTAAAATAAAGTCTTTAAAAAATTAAATTTTTTAAATATAAAAATAAAACTATATAAATAACCATGAAAATACTTTTAAACTTTTAAAATAATATACTAAAAAACATGTTAAATATTATTAATTAAACTAATATTTTTATAATAAAAAATATAATATTATATAAACACTATTAAAACAATTTTAAATTAAAATAAAATAATAAGCTAAATAATAAATATTTATATATTTTAAGTAATTAATATATTACCTTTATTAAAAAAATATATCGGATTAAATTAAAAAAACTTAAAGTTTAAAGGATTAAAGCCTTATTTTTAAGCTATATTAATATATATAACTTTTTTATTTAATTAATAAATAAAAGATAATACTTATAAACACTATATATTATTTTTTAAAAATATATAAAAAATATAAATAACACTTTTAATATATAGAATATTATTAAATCTTTACCTAAATATATTTAAAAATGTTTATAATATAAAAAACCTCGAAAAAAGTTAATATATAAAATAAAAACGATAATATTATTAAAGAAAACTTTATTAAAAACAAAAAAAATAAACTATAAAAATAAAATCGTTTTAAAAAAAAAACTTAAAATCTATATATACAAAGCTTTTAATAACTTAAATAATATATATAATATATTAATATTTATTACTTAAAAGGATAAAGGGTTAAAAGGTATATATATAAGATTAGAGGATAATGTTTTTAATATTTATCTTATAAATAATTTATTTTATAAAATTAAATTTATAAAGAAAATTAGTAATTTTAAAGATTTAAATTATATCTTTAATTTTATTGAAAAATATTAGCTATATAAGATTAATATAAATAAATTATTATTAAAAGAATATTAATAATAAAATTCATGTTAATTTAGAATATGATATATTTAAGTTTATATATTAATTAAAAATTACTTATAACTACCTTATTAATTTAAAATAAGTTTTAAAAAAATATTAATTTAATAATATGTTTAAAAAATATAAAAGAAAAATTATTATAAAAAAATTTATTTAACATAAAGGTTTAAATTATAATAAAATTAAGGCGATTATAATAAAAATAATATTATAAAGAATATTAATAATATTTTTAATACTATTTAATTAAAATATTATTTAGATTAGTTTTATTATTACTTATTTAAATAGCAATTTAAAGGAAAAATTTTTTATAAAGTAATTTCTTATATTATAAGAATATTTTAAAATATTTTTTAAAAAACATAAGCTTTATTAATATAATAAAAGAATTATCAAACTATAATATACTTTATATAATTTAAAATAATTAAGGATAACTTAACAAAAGAAAATATATATTATTTTAAAGAAATATACCTTTATATATTTAAAAATAAATAATATAATATATATTAATAAAAAAATAAAAAATATTATTATATTATACATTAATAATTAATTATTATTTAAATAAAGCATTAAAGACTTAAAAATCTTATAGAAAACATTAAGAAAAATATAGCTTTTATAAATTTAAATAATATAAACTAATACTTAAAAGTATATATTATACGCTTTAACCTTATAGGAAATATATAACTTAATTAAAAATAATATATATAGAAAATAGTAAAAAGCCTTAATCTTAGTAAAAATAAAAAGGTTATAACTTTGTTTAATTTAAAAACCTTAAAAATAATAATACTTTATAAGAAAAATAATAAAACCACTAACTATAAGATTAAAAAATATATGTTTTATATTAAAAAATATATGTTTTATATTAAAAAATATATGTTTTATATTAAAAAATATATGTTTTATATTAAAAAATA